>JAMXBC010000100.1:0-47044 GCA_024138005.1 Lumnitzera racemosa
AGATTTTGGTGGATAAAAATTAATTTATTAAGGAAAAACTTTTAGGAATCTAGTAAACAAAGAAGCAATGAAGCTACAATTACTTCATATTACAATGCAATAGGTAACCCAACGAACATGGAAAATCAAATTGTCCTTTGTTGTTTTTGATCTCTGTCTTGTGATCGGGTCAGTGTATCTTTTGTTCATTTTTTGTCCAGTAATAAATCTCAAACTGTTTTTTTTTCTGAGTTTAAACAAAAGTTATATTATCCCCCTTTGAGTCAATCAATCAATTGATTTGTAACCATCTCTTTTTGAATCCGAGATGGAAAGGGTTTAAAATTTGCCAAATTGCTTCTTTGATCCTATGAAAGTTTTATAAAAAACAATGAGAAGCTAAGATAGTATATTCATTTTGAATAGAAGATTATGGATGAAGGAAAGTGATGATATGAAGTAAATTAAATCCAATGATCATAAAAAAACTAAAAAACATTAAATAAGAATAAATGGAAATAAACCAAATAAGAAATTTGCAAAATCGTAAACTAAGTTAAAGAAATACGATGTTTTAAAACACAGCGATGAAAAACCCCTGATCGATACTAAAAAAGGAATGCAACAAAGGGAAATTAAGAGATCGGCAAAGATCAAATGAAAGAAAGAAATGTTAATTGAAAGAAATTAAGGAATTTAATAAATAATTCCCAAAAGAAGTCTCATTTGATGAAGCTCAAGAATGAAGACGGGAGTTAAGGATATAAATAACCCCCCCAAAAATACGGGAAATTTAAGTTCAGAATTTCAAGATTAGACACAAAAAGTAAAGATACAACCATAAGGGTCTAGACTTAAAAAAATTTTAAATAGAGCTAAAGTACTATCAATCCAGCAAGTAAGCAATACATAGGAAAAAAAGTAGTTTCGAGGAGAAACTATTTTTAAGGGGGGGAGAAGTAAGCCCAAAGTTTTAGCAAAAACCGTAAAATGAACTTAGAACCCAATTTAGGCTTTGGCTAAGGATCCGATCACACCCCAAATTATAAACTATTGGGGAAAAATTAGTAAAAATGAAACCGTAAACTTAAATTTTAAAAAATAAATAGTAAAATAGGGGAAAAATTAAAATTTTAAATTTAACAAATAGGGATTAATATCGAAAAGCGAAAAGTGTAAAGAAATAACAATAAATTACTAAAATAGATTTTTGTAACAAAATTTTTGAATGACCAAAAAAATATTAGGAATTTCACTTGTACCCCACAGATTTTCGTTAGATAAAATACGGTAAAACCTAAATTAAACCTAAAACTAAGCAAAAATTAAAGAAAAATACAAAAAAATTAAAAAAAAATCAAAAAATCAGAAGAGGGAAAACCAACAAGATAAGGTCTGGTCAAAAAAAAAAAACCAAAAAATTTGACAAACAAAAACCAAAAATCAGGGAATTGGGCAAAATCCATCAAAATAATGCCATTAATTTTTTTACAATTTTCATAAAAAGGGGGAAAAAAATTCCCAAAAATCTTTTGGGCATTTTGGATTTGAGAAAAAATCAAACACCCCGAAAAATCGAGAGAAAAACCGAAAAAAAAAAAAAAAATTGCAGTTAGGATTTTTAAAGGGGAAACCCCCACCAAATGGGAGCGGGAAAAGGGTGGGCCCCCACCCCCACGGTGGTGGACGCCCAGGGGGCCGACAAGGCAAAAGCGGCCCGCGTGGCCGGGGGCCACCCAAACCTGAGTCCAAATTCCAGCCATTCTTTTAAAATTTTTTAAAATTTTAACCCCCCAAAAATTGGAAAAAAGTTTTTAAATTTTTTTTTTGGGGGGTTAATAAATTTCCCTTTTAAATTTTAAAAAATTTTTTAAAAAGTAAAAGGGGGGTTTTAAAAAAAAAACTTTAATTTTTTTGGGAAAAAAAAATTTTAAAAAAATTTAAAAATTTAAAATTTTTAAAATTTAATTTTAAAATTAAACCCCTTTTTTCGGTTGGTTTTAAAAACCCCAAAAAGGGGGTTTGGGAAATAAAATTTTGAAAGTGAAAATTGGGGGGTTTTGGGAATTTTTTTTTTAAAAATTTTTTTTAAAAACCCAAATTTGAAATAATTTTTAAAAAAAAAATTTAATAAATTTTTAAAAAAAAGGGGGAAAAAATTTTTAATCCTTCCCAAAAAATTTAACCCCAAAAATTTCAAACCCTTGTAAAATTTAAAAATCTTTTTTTTAAAATTTCCTTAAAAGGGTTTTTTTTTTCCCCTTTCCCCCGTTTTTTTCCCCAAAAAAAATTTTTTTAAAAAAAACCCCAAAAAAAAGGGAAAAAAACTTTTTTTAAAAAAACCCAAAAAGGGTTTTAAAAAAAACCCCTTTTTTCCCCCCCAAAAAAAAAAAATTTTTTTTTAAACCCCCCCGGGGAAAAAAAACCCTTTTGAAATTTAAAAAAAAATAAATTTTAAAAAAATTTTTTATTTATATTTTTTATTTGAAAAAAAAATTTTGGGTTTAAAATTAAAAAAAAGTTGGGAAAAAATTTTTTTTAAAAAAGTTATTTTTAAATTTTGAAAAAAAGTTTTTAAGGTTTTTAAAATTAAAACAAAAATTTTTAATTAATTTTTAATATGAAAAAATTTTTTTGGGTTTTTTTTTTTATTTTTAAAGGGATTTAAAAAATTTTTTTTTTTTTTAAAAACCAGGGGGTTTTTTAAAAGAATAATTTTTTTAAAAGTTTGGGGGAAAAAAAACCCCATTGGATTAAAAAAATTTTTAAAAAAATTCAAAAATTTAAAGGGAAAAAGATTTTAACCTTTTTAACAAAAAATTTTTAATTTTTATTTAAAATTTTTCATAATTTAATTATATTTTAAAAAAAAATTTGTAATTTTAAAAAATTTGGGGGTTTTTATTTTTTATAATTAAAAATTTTTTTTTAAAAAAACCCAAAAAGAATAAACAAAATTTAAAAATTTGGGCCCCCAAAAATAAAAAAAAAATTTTTTTTGGGAAAAAAAAAAAATTTAAAAACCCCAAATAAATTTTAAAAAAATTTTTAAAAAAAAAATTCTGGGTTAAAGGGTAAGCATTTTAAGAAATCCCTAGGGAAGGGGGGAAGGAAATTTTTTAAAAATTTTTTATTGTAGTTTTTTTTGAAAAAAGGGATTGTTAATTGGGGCCCCCTTTGGGGGGCCTGGCCCCTTAAAACTTAAAAAATTTGGGTCAACCTAAAAAATTTTTTTTCCCAAAAACTCCCCATATAAAAAAAAAAAAATTCCCCAAAAAAAAATTTTTGGGAAATGGAGGGTTGGAAATTTCCCCCTTTTTTTTTTAAAAAAACTTTTTTGGGCCCCCCAAAAATTTTTTTGTAAAATTTTAAAAAACTACCCCCTTTTTTTATTTTAAAAAAACCAACCCTTTTAAAAATTTTCTTTTAAAGGGGCCCCAAACTTTGTTGACTCATTTTTAAAAAAATTTTAAAAAATTTTTATTTTTTAAAAAAACCTCCCCAAAAATTTCCCAAAAATTAACCCTTTGGGGCCCGGAATCTTTCTTTTGGGGGAAAAAAAAAACCCCCCAAGGGGTTTAAAAAGGGGAAAAATTTTAAAAACCCTTTTTTTGGGAAATTTTTGAATTTAAAATTTAAAAATATTTAAAATTTTTAATTTTTGGGGGAATTTTTAATAAATAAAATTTTAAAACCTTAAAAACCCCCCTTTTTGGTTTAAAAAAAACCTTAACTTTAAAGTTTTTTAAAAAAATTTTAAAGTCAAAATTGGGGGAAAAAAACCCTTTGGGGTTTTAAAAACTTTTGGTTCCTAAAAATTAAAAAAAGTTTTAAATAAGGAAAATTTTGAAAAATTTTTCCCCCAAATAAACCCAAAAAGATTTTTAAAACCCCAAAAAAAAAAAAAAATTTAAAAAACCCAAAATTTTAAAGGTAAAAAAAAAAACCCCCCTTTTTTAAACAAATTAATTTTTAAATAAAAATTGCCCCAACTAAATCCCAAAAAAACCCTTTAAATTAAACCCAAAAAATAAATTTAAAAAAAAATACCAAAAATTAAAACAAAAATTTTAAAAAAAAATATTTTAAAAAAAAAAAGTAAAAAGGGGTTTTTTAAAAAAAAAAAAAAATTTTTTAGGGGGATTAGGACCCCAAAAATTTAAAAAAAATTTAATTTGGAAAAATGTAAAATTTTTTTTAATTTTAAAAAAATTTTTAAAAAAAACCCCAGGCAAAATTTTAAAATTTTTTGAATAAAAAAAATTTATAAAAAATTTTTTTTTTAAAAAGGGATCCCTTTTGGAAAAAAATTTTAAAAAAACAAAATTTTTAAAAAAAAATTTTTCCCCAAATTTTCAAAAAATAAAAACAATTCTTTTAAAATAAATTTTTTTTTAAAAATAAACTTTTTTCCCCCTTTGGGAAATTTTAAAAAATTTTTTTAAAATTTTAAAAAAACATTTTATATCTTTTAAAAAAAAAAATTTTTTGTTTTTTGGGTTTTTTAAATGGGTTTTTTAAATTTAAACCTTTTTAAAAATTTTTTTTTTTAATTTTTAAATTTTTTTTTTTTTATTTTTTTGTTTTTTTAAAATTTTTTTTTTGTTTTTTTTTTTAGGGTCTTTTTTTAAAAATTTTTTTTTTGGATTTAAATTTTGGGCCCAAATATTTAAAATTAAAAAAAAAAATTTTGGGTTTTTTTTTTTTTTATTGCCCCCCCTTTTTTTTTTTTTTTTTGGTAGTTTTTCCAAAATTTTTTCTTTTTTTAATTATCCTTTAACTTTTTGTTTTAATTTTAGGGTTTTTTGTTTTTTCCATTAGTTAAAAACCTTTTTTAAAAATTTTAAACTAAATTTTTTAATTTTTTTTCAATTTAAAAAACCCCTTTTTTATTAATTTTTAAAACCCTTTTAAAAAAAAATTTTTAAATTTTTTGTTTTGGTTTTGTTAAATAAAAAAACTTTTTAAAAAAAAACAAATTTTAAAAAAATTTTTTAAATTAAAATAAAATTTTTTTTTTTTTTATTTTTTTTTTTTAAAATTTTGTAAATTTAACCCCCATAAAATTGGTTTTTCAGTTTTTTTCGTTTCCAGGTTACTTTAAACCCCAAGGGTTTCCTTCTTGGTTTAAATTTAAGGTTTTTAAAATTAATATTTAAATTAGCCTAGCAATTAAAACAACAAAATTTAAGGGGAATTTATATCTCACAACCTTAGGTTTTTTAAATCCTAATTAGAAAATATTCTTAATTTTGGAGGTTTTTTGGGTCTTTATGAAAAAATTTATGGGGGTAAACTCCTGTACAACCTTCCCTTTTATTTCCCAAAATTTTGCCTTTTAACCTTAATTGGGGTTTTGTTAAAAAAATTCCAACATCGAAGATCTTTGGGGGAAATTACCCCCTTTGGATTGGGTTTTTTAAAGGCAAAGTTACATTTTAGGAAAAAATTTGTGAAGGTCAATAGACAATCCCGGGGCCCTTTTTAGTTAAACCATTAGCCCTTTTTTTGTAAAGCATAGGTTTAATTTTTTAACGAATAAATCAACCCACTTAATTATTTTTAAACCTGTGCTTAAAATGTTTTAAAATTTTACGTATCTTTTGTATTCATGGGTTGGTGAGTAATTTAAGCCCTCCTTAATATAGGGAGAAATTTTTAAACTTTGTTAGATTTTTTCCATTAAGCTTGTTTAGTAAATTTCCATGGTTTTCTCATCTTCCCAAGTTGTAGAGGAAATTTGTTTGTATAACTACCAATTTATTTGGGGTCTAAGAAGAACTTTCCTATTCTTAAATATTTTGGTTCCAAAAGATGGTTTTTAGTTAAATTTATTAAATTCAATTTTGTTGGTTTAGATGGGGGGTTTGCCTAAAACCCATTGATTTTATTATTTGGCCCCAATTTTTCACAATTTTGAAACTTCTTGATTTTTCTTATTTTTTTAATTATAATTTTTATTGGTTACAAAATTTAAATTGTTTAGGAAACTCATTTTGAGAAATTCCTTTTTAATCCCCTTTTTTTAAAATTATGAATAAAAGTTTTTTCTAATTTAATTTATTATCTTAATATGGAAAAAATTTTTAAATTTTTTCCTTTAAATTCTTGAATTTATTGGAAATTTAGGTCAGGGGAAAACCCCTTAAGATTCCAAAACCAAAAACTATCTTTAAATATAAAATTAGGTTTTTGAGGAAAAAATTAAACCCCTTTTAAGAAAGGTTATAACCCTTTATTTCCCTCCAAATTTAAGAAGAATTTATACCACCCTCTTCAATGAGCATTATCAATGTACCCAAAAATCCTAAGCCCTTTTGATATGGTTTTAGATAATTGGTTTAAGGGGCGACTTTTCATAAAATTTTGCAAAATAAGGGCCTTTTTAACATTTTAAATTTAAATTATTTATATGGTAAATTTTAAAAATTAATTAAAAATTTGGCCAAAATTTAGGAGGACAAGGGGGCCCAACTTTTTAGGGGGTTTTCCCAATTTTTAAAGTCTACCCTTAAAATCTTTTTCCTATTAAAATTTTCTAGATATAATTTTTTAACAAATTATTTTTTGTTTGATTTAAAATTTTTTAAAAAAAAAAGATGAATTTTTAAGTTGGATTTGAAAAGTTGATATTGAATTTTACCGTTTGGGGTTATTGAAACTTCTTTAAGTTAATTTTAATCGAAGACTGGGAAAATTTTAAACCTTTAGGCCATTTTTTTTTAAAAAAAGGTTTAAACAATGCCCGTTTTGGTTTAATCAGGGTTAAATTTGGGTATTAATTTTTAAATTTACCACATAACCCCTTCTTATTTAAACTTAACATCCATACACTAGGATAAAGGTTTTCCCCAAATCAGAGATTAACCCCCCTAAAAAATCAAATTTTCTATCTAAATCATTTTTTTAAATTTTTCCTTTAATCACCAAAACAAAACCCCAAAATTTACCCTTTTTTTCCATCTTTTTAGGGCTAAAAATTAATTTTAAAAATTTTTAAAAAATTTAAAATTTTGGGGAAAAATGCTTCATAGCATGTTCTATATCCCATGAGAAACCCTACAAAAAAAAATTTGAGCTCCAAAACACTCCAAAGGGTCATTTTTTTTTAAAACTAAATGTGCTGGTTTTGCATGATTTTTTAAAGGGATCTTTTATTAGGGGGACATGTTTTAAATCTAAAAATATTTTTCCTACAAACTACATACAAAATTCTCAAAATAAAAAATTTTTCATAATTTTTTAATTCTATTTACTATTTTTAAAAAAATTTTACAAAATGGGAAAGGGGAATTTTGGACTCACCGGTTTGGGTGGCTCCGGCCCCCGGGGGCCCGGGCCGTGCCCCTTGTCGGCTGCCGGGGCGTTTACCCACCCCCGGGTGTGGTGGTGGTGGCCACCCACCCCCCGCCCCTTTTTGGGTGGGGGGTTCCCTTTAAAATCCCTAACTGCATATTTTTTCCTTTTTTTTTTTTTTTGGATTTTTCCGATTTTTTGGGTTTTTTGGATTTTTTCAAACCCTAAATGCCCAAAAAAGATTTTGGGAATTTTTTTCCCCTTTTTTTTGGAAATTGTAGAAATTAATTTGCTTTTAATTTGTTTGGAGTTTTTTGCCCAAATTTCCATGTTTTTTGGCTTTTTGTTTGTCAAAATTCTTTTTGGGTTTATTTTTTTCTTTGCTGACCACGACCTTATCTTGTGGCTTTTTTTTTTTTTCCTTTCTGATTTTTCTGATTTTTTTTATGATTATTTTGTTTTTTTTCTTTAATTATTTGTTTAGTTTTAGGTTAATTTAGGAAATTTTCACGTTTTTTTTATTACACGTAAATACGTGGGGGGGTTCACTTTGGAATATTCCTAAATTTTTTTGGGGTTCATTCAAAAATTTTTTAGTTTAACTTATAATCTATTTTTAGTAATTTATTAGTTATTTCTTTTACATTTTTCGCATTTTCTTTGATTAATACCTTTTATGTTTAAAATTTGAAAATTTTTTGGTCCCCCTATTTTACTATTTATTTTCTTAAATTTAAGTTTACAGGTTAATTTTTACAAATATTTCTTAAATAGTTTATAATCTAGGGTGTGTTTGGATCCATTACCCGACGCCCAAAACCCCTTGGGTTCTAAGTTAAATTTCCCTTCGGTTATTTAGCTGAACTTTAGGGTTTCGTTCTCCCCCCCCCCCTTAAAAATAGTTTGTCCTCGAAAATTTATTTATACCTTTGTATTGCTTTTTTCTAGGTTTTAAATGTAAAATTTAGCTCTATTTAAAAATTTTTAATTTTAGCCCTTTCCCATCAGGTTGTACCCTTTACCTTTTTTTTTTTTTTTTTTTTTTTTTTTTGTGTCTCAACTTTTGGGAATTTTCTGAATTTAAATTTTTACCCAGTTTTTTGGGGGGGTTACTTTATTTCCTTAACTCCCGTTTTTCCATTTATTTGGAGCTATATAAAAGAGATTTTTGTGTAATCTATTGTTTAAATTTCCCTTAATTTGTTTTCTAATTAACATTTCTTTTTCTTCTCTATTTGTCCTTTCCCCGATCTTTTAAATTTTCCTTGGGTTTGCTTCCTTATCTTAGTATCGACAGGGCTTTTTTCATCGTGTAGTTCTTAATCACATGTATTATTTAAAACCTTAGTTTTACGATTTTGCAAATTTTTTATTGGTTTTCTCCTTTTATTCCTTATTTAATTGTTTCTTATGTTTTATTTTTGATCATTAGTAAAATTTCTACTTTACTTTTTTATATCACCTTTCCTTCATCCAAAATTTCCAATTAAAAAATGATGATACTCCCTTCTTAGTTTCTCATTTGTTTTTCAAAAAGTTAAAATAGGATAAATTGAAGAAAATTTGGCAAATTTTAAAACACTTCCCCTTCTCGGATTCAAATGAGTGGAAAAAAACCCAAATAAATTTTGGCCTTGACTTGATAAAGGGGAGGATGAATATAACTTTTGGGGGGATAGACTCGCAAAAGAAACGTATTAAAGATTATTACTGGACGAAATGACACAAAAAGTTTACCTGCCCCAGATCGAAAAAGACAGGGAGACTCAAACAAAAAATTTGGGGAAAATTCAGTTTTGCCATGTTCCAGTTGGATTCCCCTTTGCAATTGCTAATATAAAGTTTTGTAGCTTCATAGCTTCTTTGTTTACTAGTTTCCCTCAATAGTTTTTTTCCTTAACCCTTTAAATTTCAATTTTTCTAATATCCCCCAAAAACTCTTATAAAAAATTTTAACGAACAAAGGGAAAAACGTATTCTCTTCTCCGAAAATCACAGGGTTTTCCCCATTTAAATTATACTACTTTGTTCACTCCAACTTAAAAATGCTGCCCCCAGATTTTTTTGTTATAAAATACTATTGAGGATACCCCCCAAAAGTGTTTCCATCTAGGGTTTGGGCCCAATGTATTTCTTTTTCCTGTTTTCTAGGCTCCCAATTAGTGCAAGATCGTATTTTATGCTCTTCCAATCTAAAAATTATTCTAAAATTTGGGGATAGTTCCCCTTCTAATTTTAAGTCTCATTTAAAAACACCCAAATACAGAGTTTCGGACCCTTTGGGTTTGTTTCTTGTTTAAAAACTTAGTCATAAAAATTTAAAAAAACCCACGAAAAATTTTTAGAAATAATTTAAATCTTATAGGGTTTAGTAAAATTAGAAAATTAGTGATATTTTTTTCAATCTCTTTTTTACAGATATGAAAAAAACTTCTTTAATTACCATCAGAACCCTTTTTTTTTTAAATTTTTTTTTCCCATCATATCCTATGATTTTGGATTAATATCCTTTTTTAAATTTAAAAAATTCTAAACTGATGGGGAAACCCGATAATCTCAATCATTTTAAAAAATCCTTGCCCTTTCCAAAAGTTTCTAATTTATAGGGAAATTGAATACCTTAATATCCCCCCTTTGTACTTGCTTTTCGCCTTTTGTGTTTTTTACAATGGGATTAAAAAATCATCCCTTTCTTCTAATTTTTTTTAAGCTCGGACCCTTAAATCCCTATCTGTAATAAACCTTTCCTTATTCTAATTAGTTTACTAATAGAGGGATTTTGTCTCAAAAAATTTACTTTCTAGAGAGTTATCCCTTGCTAGAGGGGCCCTTTTGGTTAAATAACTGTTGATCAAAAGCCCTTTTTTGCTCCCAACGGGTTTAAATTTATTTTCCATCTCCATCGCGTTTTTACTCACCTACTAATTTTTTTGGGGTGTTTAGATATTTATTCAATTGTAGTTTACGTAGAAATTTCTTACTTCATTTATCATGTACCATTTAATAATTCCATCCCCCTAAAAATAAAATAAAAGGGGACTATATAAAAATTTAAAATTCCATTTGCCTTAACCTACTTTAAGGATCTCATTATTCATTTCATATTCTTTTGGGCTTCACTTTTTTACTTTTTTATCACCCCAATTATAATTTTTTAAAATTCATGATTCTTTAAAGACCAAAGAATTCTTAATTTGTTTAAAAACCCCTCAAAACCCTTTAAATTCCTTTTACTGTCTTACCCATAAAAAAGATTCCATGTTTGGGCTACCAAAATACATTTGATTTTTTTTACACTCCCCCCACAAAAGTAAATTTCAAAAATTGCTTTTGGCCATGCCCAAAAGTTTACACTTCTTGGGGAAGCCGTTAATCCTTTAAAAAGATCGTTTGGATTCCACACATATAAATAACTAATGCAGGGGTTAATTCTAATTCTTAAGAAAACCGATAAAACTATCAAAAACCTTTATCCATAATTCAAATTACTTAAAAAAAAACTATTCATTCAAAAAAAAATTCCACTAAATTTGTTTCCCAATTAATTCAATTTCATTTCCATTTGTTGATTTGATCCTTTTTATTTCCATAAAAACAAAATCAGAAATAACGTCCCCCCCCATATACCTTTTCCCCATTAGATCCTTATTATTATCTTCATTTATCTTTCCTATACTGAAATTCTTATTTTATTTAAGGTTTATTTTTGGGGACTTGGGTTTTGATTTTTCCCGATTATAGGTTTAATTATTTCTGAATGGGTTTTTCTAACTTTTCCTTAAATTGTTTTGTCTTCTTAGAATTGTTTCTTACCTTCCCTTTTTTTCCCTTTCAAATTATACCCCTTTCATATTTATCCCAAGCCCCAAAGCTAAGATCATCTCACAAACCCTATGATTTCCGGTTTCCCCTTTAAATTTTTTTTTTCATATCACTACATCTCTTTTGTTTCCAAAAAATAAAAGGGATTTCCACTATTTTTTCATGAGCCCTTGTCACTTCATGCTTCAAAAAATTGTTTTCCAACAAAAAATTATCAAAAAAATTCTTAGGAATTTCACCCCAAAATTTTACCCATATCCCACCGATGGTTCTATAAAATTTCTTTACACCCCCAAATCTTTTAATAACTAAAAGATAAACTTCATTCACCCTAAATCACTTAAATAAACCACCAATTTTAATATACAAAACATTTCCCAAAATCGGCCCACCAAAAGATGCACCCCCCCCCCCAAAACCACTTTCCATTTTCTCCCCCAAGTTATAATACTCATGGTTATGTACATTTTTAAAGAATATTTTTTCCATTAATGAGCATTACTGTTTTCTTTTAAAAAAATTCAATAGGATCCAAACTTATATAAATAGCTAATCATTGAAATTTTAAAATTTTTTAAAAACAAAAATATAACCATTTAAACATTGTTTTTCACCCATTCCAATTTCCACCACTTTTAAATTTTCCTATTCATTGAGTTATTTTCCATTTGGTGTTTCGGGAAAGTCGTACTTTCAATAAAAAAAATCGAAGTAGTAACATTCCATTATCTTTTTATTACTAAACTCCTTTTTTAATATTATAAAATTGCACCTCTTATATTGTTTTCCCAAAATGCATATAATTTTAATTACTCTAACTAATTCAAGAAAAAATTTAAACCTTCAATAAATCTTTTGGGGTTAATGCCAAGGGTTTTGTGTGTTAGTCGAATATAAGTTGTACTAGCAAATAGAGTATCCTCTTTTTTTATCTTTATTACACTTATCTCATTAACATCATCTAAGTTACAATTTTTTAAATTCCAAACCATCCTGATTCATAAAGTATACCCAATGATCTCCATTATGTTAAAACTCAGATTAATCTCTATTATCATCCAAAAGGTCTCATAAAATTAAAAGTAACTTCGGTAAAAAAACCCTAAATTAACATTTTTTCCGATTTAAATTCAATTATCAGGGTTGTTTCCATATCTAAAATTATGGATTTCATCAGGGGTTTTTTTTTTTCCATTCTACTTGAATCATTAACAAATCACCTAAAACAAAATCACCAATTTCTTACAGATCCCTTCACAGATTTAACTTCGATTAACGCCTATTTAATGTAGGGTTACAATTACTCCCTTTTTCCTAAAATTTGTAGTTCGGAAACTTTAATATCCTTTATTTCTCCCCATTTCCCCAATTTTACCCCTAAAGTGTCTTTTCTTTTAATTGTTATTTAAAAGCGAGTTCATTTAAAACTACGCTCTGATCCCAATTTAGAATGTCCCCCAAAGCAAAAGAGTCGTAAAACCCCCCGCGGTGAAACCCAATCCTAAGATAGAAGGGGGCCTTTTAAACCCGCTATCTTGGGACCTGATCTACACAAAGCGTCCACAAAAACCCCGTTTTAAAATTGGGGAAGTTGAAATTTAAAAAAATTTCTTTTAAACCTATAAAAGTGGGGGAATTAATTATGTTATAATTCAGTTATAAAATTTAAAATTTTTACAATATTTTTTTTTGTACTTTTCTATATCTTTTACACTTTTGGGAAAATGAAAAATAAAAAAAAACTTTGCCCTTTAAAAAATATGGTTTATTCTTTAATTTTTTTCCCCCACTCCCCAGGATCTAGAAGTTACTAGTTCAGAGTTTTGGGTTGCCGTTCTTAGCCAGCCCCTTTGCAGGGCCCTTTCTATAGGGATGTGGAAATTAACCCTCAGAAATTGGGGAGGACGGGGGCTTACAACTTTACCATACACATAACAAGGTTTTAAATTACTTTTTTAGGTGAAATTGATGTGTAAGAAAATTGCCATCGTACGCCCCATTTTTGGCCCCATTGTAAAATTTAAAGAAATTACCCCCGCTTTAATCCGGGTTGAGGAGTTGCCTTTTAATGAAAACAGCTCAAAACCCAAAAACCAAAGCTTGTATAATGGGGGGCCCTTATTTCCCTCTCGTGACTACCTTCGCCCCCACTGTCTTCACCCCGCTGCGCCCTTCCTCTCCTGTCACTTAGTTTGATTGACGATGAAAAAGGGGGCCATTTTGCAATCCTTCGTTATCCCTTCCAAAGGGGGTCGATTTTTTGGCCGGAGGGTCCTAAGTTCCCCAAAACGGGTTCCCCTGCTTTCCCGATTATGATTACTGGCGGATATTTAATTAAGTCCAGTTTAGGGAAACCCAAATCCTTTCTAAAGTAATACAATATGTCCCAAAGAGCAAAAAAAACAGAATCATAGCATCACCCATAATCAAGAAACCATGCACCTTCTTTACCCTATAAAGAAAAACCAAAGGGGCAAAATTTTTAAGGCCCCTCCAAAATAACAGCATCGTTTTTAATTTTTAACTTCCCCGGGGATCCTGGGCTCACCCCACTCGGGGGCCCGATTTGTTAACCCTTTTCCGATCATCCCTAAAACACAAATTTTGGTTTTTTGTATTTTTATAATATTATAAGTTCATTTTTTTCCCTATAACGTTATTGTTGGGTTTTTTTTAAAGGGTTTTAATACCCTAATTATTAGGTTTTAAATTTTCTTTTATTTTTTTTTTTAGGTTTGGGTTTGGGGTTCGGGTTCCGCATCGTTTTTAAAAATTAGATTCTAGTTCGTTTTTTCTAGGTCGGTTTGTCCCGGCCCCCAAAAAAATTTGTTTAATTAATAAGGGAAACCCAAAACCACATTATTTTCAGATCCCCCAAAATTTAGATTATCCCCCTTTTGTCAGCATTTTATTCCTTTGGTACATTTAAAATTCCTTTTTGTTTTACCAAATTTACTCTTGTTGTAAAAGAAATTTTTAAATTTTTTAAAATTTAAAACAAAAAATTTGTTTTTTTGTTTCAGATTTGTTTTTTTTCTGATTTTGTTATTTTATTATTTTTTTTTAAACCCTTTTTTTTTTCCGTATTTTTTAATTTTTTAAATTTTAAATATTCCAAATTTTTTACTTTTTACCATTAAAAAATTAATTATTTTTTCTTAACACTCCATACCTAGGATCAGGTTTAAAATTTTCAGGATTAAAATCCCAAAACATCAAATTTTATTTATCAAATTTTCGGGAAATTTTTCCTTTAATCCCCTTAACAAAACCCCAATAATTAAAATTTTTTAATTTTTAGGGTAAAAATTAATTTAAAAAATTTTTAAATTTTTAAATTTTAAAAAAATTTGGTTTTTAGTATGTTTTATCAAAGGGAAACCCTTTAAAAAAAATTGGGCCCCCAAATTTTTACATTTAAAGGGTTTTTTATTTTTTTTAATTTTTCAAATGGGGGGGGGTTCGGTTTTTTCCCCATGTTTTTTTTAAAAGGGGGAGGGGGTTTTTACGGAATTTTATTTAATAAATAAAATTAATTTTTTAAAACCCAAAAAAATTCCGGGGGGGGGAAAAACAAAAAATCAAAAAAAAATTTTTTTTTTTTTTTTTTTACTTTTTTTTTTTTTTTTTTTCCTTTTTTCCAAAATCGGGTTTTTTTTGGTTTTTTTTTTTTTTTTTGCCCCCATATTTTTTCCCTTTTTTTTTCCGGCCACCGCGGGCCGCCGTGCCCTTTTGTCGGCCGGCCTGGGCACTACCACCCCCGTTTTGGTGGTGGGTTGGTCGTCCACTCCGCCCTTTGTTGGTGGGGGTTTCCCCTTTAAAATCCCTAACTGCATAGTTTTCCTTTTTTTTTTTGGGGGTTTTTCTTTTCGATTTTTTCGGTGTTTTGATTTTTCTAAAAACCCAAAGCCCAAAGGGGCCCTTTTGGGGTTTTTTTTCCTATTTATAGACAATTGTAAAAATTTAAATTGTGCTTTAAATTTTGAGGGGAAATTTTGGGCCCAAAAATTCCCCTTGTTTTTTGGCCCTTTTTTTTTTGAAAAAAATTTCTTATTGGTTATTTTTTTTTCTTACGGACCAGTTTTTATCT
Organism: Lumnitzera racemosa; assembly: GCA_024138005.1. NCBI lineage: Eukaryota > Viridiplantae > Streptophyta > Magnoliopsida > Myrtales > Combretaceae > Lumnitzera > Lumnitzera racemosa. The sequence goes on from JAMXBC010000100.1 coordinate 15,188, forward strand.
TGTTAAAAGGCTTTTTCCTTTGTTTTTTTTTGATTTTTTCTATAATTATTTTTGTATTTTTCTTTAATTATTTTTTATTTTTTAGGTTAATTTGGGTTAAATTACGCGTTTTTTTATCACACTTTAAATTTGTATGGGGTACATGTGAACTTCCCCCTAAATATTTTTTTGGGTCTTTCAAAAATTTTTTTGGGATACATAAAAACTATCTCTAGTAATTTTTTGTTTTTTTCTTTTCCTTTTCGCATTTTCGATGATTAATCCCCATTATGTTTAAAAATTTAAAAAATTTTTTAGTCCCCTATTTTACTATTTATTTTCTTAAATTTAAGTTTACAGGGCATTTTTTACTAATATTTCTTCAATTTTTTTAAAATTTGGGGTGTGTTTCGGATCTTTTATTTCGATCGCCCAAAACCCTTGGTTTAAGTTCAATCTTACGGTTTTGTGAATTTAGAGCTTAAAATTTAAATTGTCTTGTGAAAAGCCTATTGTACTTATTTTTATGAGTTTTTAAATTTAGGTCTAGATTGGTTATTTATTATTGGGTTTAATTTTTGGTTTTTTTAAGGGGGCTTTTTAGGCTTATTTTGAAATTTTAAAGGGCCCTTTTTTTGGCCCCAACCCTACCTTTTTTTTTTGAATTTAAAGCTTACTATTGGCCCTTAAAATTTTTAGTTTTTTTTTAAAAACCAAAAGTTAAAATTTTATTCTTTAATGATTTTTGGGCTTTTTAAAAACTATTTTTAAAGCATTAAATTTAAATAAAAAAGCTAGTTTAGGCTTTTTAATTTCCCATTCTTTTACTTAATTTTGTTAATCACTAAGTAAACCCTTACTTAACAAAAAATAATCTTATCATTAATTTAAATTTAAATAAAAAATCACATTTTTTTTCTAAACCTCATGAAAGTGGCACCCAACAATGTTTTAAGGGCTTTTGTTACACTTTTCGTTACCACTTTTTTTAACGTTTTTTTTCTTTTTTAAAATTACATTTCTCCTAAAGTAATTTGGGATATTTCAAAAATTTCGAAAGAAGGTTTGAAGGAAAAAAGCTTATTTAAAGGGTGGAAAAATTTCTTGAAAAAAAGTGTAATTGGGTTTCCCCTTTAAAGGTTTTTACAAAAAACCATTAACTATGTTTTCATTTATGTTGATATTATTATTTAAACCTATTTAGCCTAGTTCACACTTTTTTCAAAATTAAAACCCTTTTCCATTATTTCTTGTGAAAACACAAAGACACGCATGCCATGGGAAAGGGGAGTTTATGTGGTATATGTTGGCTTATAGGGGAATGAGAAAGGGGGAGGCATGGGGTTTGTTAGTTGGTGGTTTGGGGGAAGTGGGGGTGGGTTTTAAAGGATAGTAGTGGTAGGGGTTTTGGGGGGGTTTCCCGGTTGGTGGTTTTTTGCGTATTTTGGAATGGGTTTTTTTTTAAAAGAGTTTTGGAGTGTTTTAGAGATGAATGAAAGTGAAAAAAATTAAAAGAAAAGGGGAACGGGAAAAAAGGAGGGCCCTAGTGCAAAAAGCGGGGGGGCGGGGGGAAAAATTGAATCAAAATTTTGGATAGTTGGACATATTTTCCTTTTGTCCCCTTTTAGATTCCCTTTTGTTTTTTCCCAAATTATGGTAATGTTTTGTCTACTAAAAAGACTTTTTCCCTTGGCTAATTTTTTTAACACATTTTTTTTTCCCTCAAAAATATGTTTTCTTATTGTAAATTAAGTTGAAATGGGGGGTTGGTTAGGGTTTAGGGAAAAAATTAAAGGGGTAAATTTCCCAACAATTTTTTCTAATTAAAGCAAAATTTGGGAAAATTTTATAGCTTTGTTATATTTTATTATTTTAAATTTTTTTAAATTTCCCCAAGCATCATGTTACCCCTTTGGGTTTTCTTAGGGTTTTAGGTCCATTTGTGTTATTGTTTTGCATTGATTTTTTTCTTTTGGGTTTTTAATTAAAAAATTCCCTTATTTATATTTAAAAAAATAATTTTTTTTATTTTAAGTTATTTTTTCTTAATTTCTAAGTTTCTAGGATACAGTTAGGTTTATTTGTCTTTTTTTTTAAAATTTTTTTTTATACTAGGGTTTCATGCGTACAATTAGGTTTTTATTTAAACTCAAAATTAGAGTTTTCTCCCTTTCCTAAAAAAGGTTTTAAAATTAAACTTTCATGATTAAGTTTTCTTATTTAGGGTTTTGATTCTCTTCTCTATGGGGTTTTTAAAGTGATTATTCACAAACTCTTTTTCTTGTTTGACTTTCTTTTGGGTCCTAAAAAACCTACAAGGTTTGAACATAAGTATTTAAATTTTTCCAAATTTTTTTTTTGGGCTTCTAAAACTTTAGCTTAAGGAATTAAAATTGAGATCTTTTCCAATTTTGGAGTTGCTGAAATTTTTACCTTTTCTCTCCTCTCCATTTTTTTTTTTTTCTTTTAAAAATTTAAAAGGGAGAAGTTCATAATATTTAAAGCCATCCTAAAAGGATTTTTACCATCTTCATTTTTAGTGAATCAAAATTTTAAAAACTTCAATGTAATGTTTCCCTTTTCCCCTTTGGGAAAATTTCACTTTTTGTCTTACCCATAGTTCACGATGATGCCCTCTGGTCTGTTTCCCCTTCATGTGCCTTTAGATGCCTTTTTTAAAGTAGGGCTTCCAAAACCTTAATGCCATTTGTTGTTATTTTGCTCTAATTCCCCCCCAATTCTTCTTTTTCCACCCATAAAGGTTTTCAAATCTTTAAATGTTATTATTTTTAATTTTTTCCCATAAAATGTGGCTTTGGGAGTCGGAATTGTTATAAGTTCACGTTGTAATTATTTAGGGTAAACTTAGGCCAAAAGCCTTACTTTTAAATTTTTTCATTTTTATTATTTTTTTTTCCCTTTAGGGATGTTAGAGAGAGAAAAAAACCCTAGATCTCATAAAAATAATAATTGATGTTTTAAATGCCTTATCAAAAAAACTTTTTAATCTCAAAAACTAAACCCAATACGTTTTTTGCTTTCTAGAAAAGTTAGGGAACTTAAATTCATTGATTAAGTCAAAGCTCAATTTATACATTAATAAAAAAAAATGGGAAAGTTTACGATTTTTAAACCCCCGGTTTAACTCTCAAAGCCCAATGGGTCTCCGGTATGAAACATCCCTAAAAACTATCTAGGACCCAAGCAAAAAATTTGGGGCACAACCTTCCCAACCCTTAATTTCCCCAAAATACTTGCACAAAAGGACATCCGTTTTTATTTAAAAAAAGCAAACACAAAAAAAAATAACACGCACAAACAAAAAAAAAAAAAAAAAAAAGAAAAAAAGAAAAAAAAAATGAAACCCAAGAAAGAAAGAATGAAAGAGGAATTACAAAAAGCTTATCACCGAATTGCTTTCTTCATTTGAAAAACAAGGGGAAAAGGGGGGTGAAAACAAATTCTTTTTGATAGGTTTATTTTTTTTTTTTTTAGCCCATGTTGACTAAAAACAAAAAACGTTTTTTTGGGAATTAATGTCAATGTATCTTGGGTTCCATCAATTTTGGGATGGCCCAAAGAGAAAGTAACTTAGGGGAAGATTTTAGTGTTAAAAAGCTATGTGAGCCAAAACATTTTACTTAAAAACCCTTGTTTTTTCCCTTCTTTAACTGGGGGAAATATTTTGGACAAAATAATTTGGTGGGTTAATTTTTGGGTTTAACATCGCAAATCTTTGCCCTTGAAATTTTAAAAAAGGCAATCAGTAAAGGGGTAGTAATCATATTGATCTCCTTTGGCGTGTCTTGACTTCCCCTTTCCCTATGCTTTCACTCCCAATCTATTAAAAGCACGGCTCGACCCTATGTCCCAAAAAATCTAGACAAATCTTCCCTTTGATTAAAAGTTTACTTTTAAATTTTTTTAACGAGAAAACCAGGGGAAATTTAAATCTGAACGTCTCCCACAGGACAAAAAATTACTTATCTGAATAAATTATTTTTTAGAAAAAAAAAAGGGAACCCTAAACCCCCAAAATTCTTTTGTTCCCGTTTTTGGGTCTAAGAGGCTTTTTAAAAACCATAAGGATCACATAAAAAGCCATCATAAAGGTTTGAGGGGGGAACTGAGGGAAGTTCTTTAAATTCTTTTGATTTTATTTCTGTTCATGTTGGAATTAAGGGGAAAGGGGGGAAAACAAATTGTCGTATGCGGGGAAAGGGGGGATGAAGAAAGCCCAAGGGAAAAAAACAAATCCATTTTGAAAAAATTTATATTTATATTTGGTGTAATGGTGAATGGGTTTGAAGCAAATTTTTACCCTTTTGTTTTTTAAAAACCCCCAAAAATTCATTTAATATTTTCCCTTCTCATTTAAAAACAAAAAATAATAGTGCTTCATGTAAAAATTCTCCAAATAGCATGGATGGACTAAAAAAAAAAATGGGTTTGCCAACAAAAAAAATATTTTTGGGAAATCATCCCGTATTTTGTGTAAAACTTATTCCGCGGGCATGCTCCTTATGCCCAAGGTGTGCAAAATTTTCTCGGCATATAGGTCCCGACCCAAAATTTTTTACAAAAATTTTTTAATGGGAAATAAAACCCAAAAAAGTAAGCTATTTTTCATTAATCTAAAAATTTTTTTCCCTGCCCCAATCATACAGGCGTTGAAAAAAAAAATATAAAAAAAATCATATAAAAAAAGGGAAATTTAAGGGGAAAAAAAAAGATTTAAAATTTTTAGTAATTTTAAAATGTTTATATCAAAACTTTTTTTCCCCGCGATTTAATGTATAGATGTGGATATTTTGGTTTGGGGGGGTTACATTGAGTATTGGATGGGGTCCAAGGGGCATCTCAGGGGTAGGAAAAACATTTTACAGCAACCTTCTTGTTTTTCATTTTTCTTATTTTGCAGAAAGGAAAGGAATTGGCATGAAACCTACAGATTAATTATCAATTTCCTTTCCCTTTAAAAGTTCACTAATAAAATTTTCAATTTATAAAGGGATATAAATAAGGGGGATACAATCTTCGAAGGGAAACGGGGGATTTCCGACAGGCGAAGGGGGGAAGCTGGTTGTTATCAGTTAATGTTTATACTCAGGATCGTTTGGCATACTGCAAATTTTTTTATAAACCTTTTTCTCCCTGGAAAACAAAAATTAAAAATTTCACAAGATCAAAGGTTTTGGGAAAACGACAAGGAAATTTCGATTTTTAAGAGTATTAAATGGGGAAAGAAATTAAAAAAAAGAGGATGGTGCACCTTAAACAATTTATTTGGGAATTTGTCCAAACGCCTGGGTCCCAAGAAAAGCAAAAGGGAAGGGCCCGGGTCCCGGAAATTAATGATTAAAATTTAAATGGTGGGGTGAAAAAACGAATACCGTAATCCCTTTTGAACCGGGGCCCCATTTGATTTAAAGGCCCTTTAAAAACGACGAGCTTGGAGCAATTTTGTTGATTCTTTGGTTAAACAAGCCCTATAAGGGGGTTGAAAACTTTTAAATTTTTTAAATTAAAATAAATTAAAAAAATCGGTAAAATTTTAAAATCACGATCTATGTTAGGTGTTTATTAGTAAGGGCGAACTCCGGGAAGGGAAAAAAACCTTCCTGGGGCACCAAGAAAAATCCCGTGGATTTATTGTCTTCCCCATGGGGGCCTTGGGGAAAGAAAGGTAGTTGTGAGGGTACACCCCGATGAGTCCAAAAATCCGATCAACCCTTTCCCCAACAAATTGTGTCGAAAACAAAAATTATGAACGCAACTTGGAGGGGATTTTAAAAAAGGGTTAGCCGGCTGGTTTTTCGGGGCCATCAAATTTTCGTAAACTCCCCTTTTAAATTTGGGGTTTTTTTTACGTAGGAAAACGGGCCCCCATGAAATCCCAAAAAAAATCAAAAAACGTAGGTCCCTTTTTCCCTTTTTTTTACTAAAACTTTAAAAGTAACGAGTTTTAGAATTTGGGGGGGGTTTCAGAACCGTTTTAAATTTCGCTTAGATCAAAGTTAGTTTCGGAAACCGCACCTTAATCGTTCCCGTTTTTTTTGTCCAGTTGTACTTTACCCTTTCTTCCTTTGGAAAACTCAACAACCTGTGCCATCAATAGAACATTTCTTTTTTCAGCGTAGGAATAAAATACATCATGGAAATTTCTAAAAATTTTCCCTTTTTCTGACCCAAAAATCTAGCCCCGGTTGTTTTTTTCAATAGGAGCTTTTAAAAAAATTTGAGGGAAAAAAATGCAATTTTATATAAATTTTAAATTACGAAAAAAAAAAAAAAAGACCCCAAATTTCAAACAACCAAAAAAAAAAAAAAAAAAAAAAAATTTATTTGGGATTTTTACAAGTTTGAAGGGGCATATGTTAAAATTTTTATCTAGAAAACTTTAAAGTAATATTCTTAGTTATGCAAAAATTTAGTGGGGAAAAAATTTCAAATTTTTTTAAAAAAAAATTTCCATAATAGGGGTTAAAAAAAAAAACAATGATTTGATTTTTCCCAAAAACTATATACATTTTTACCTTTACTTTAAAAGTCCTTAAATTTTTGGATGAACTTTCTATATTATCATATTTCACCCCCATGCTAAGTAATTTTTCCCATGCTTTTGGGAATTTTTCGTTTGATTTTACGAGATTTAGATTTTCATTTTTTAAAAGTCTATTAAGTTAAATTTTTATGGAAAAATTTTAAATTCTATGGTTTCTTTCATTTTAATTTTTTAGTCAGGGTTTTAAATTAAAAGGGAAATCTAGTTTAGTTAAAACCCAAACCAACTAAAAAGAGAAAAAGAAAATACAACGTTAAAAATAGTTTTAGCTTGGGGCCTTCATTTGGGGGAAAAAAAAAAAAAAAGTTTAGTATAATGATATTGGATTCACCATCTTTCACTTTATAAGAATGCAAATTTAAAAATAATATATGGATGGGGTTATTCTTTTTTCCTCTCCAAGTTTTAACCCATTATATGTTACATTTTTAGGGAAAAAAAAACAAAAGAAAAAAAAAATGTACGATAAAACACTTATTAAATAGGGTTTGGGAAACAAAACCCCAAACAACAAAATTTTTTGGGGAGAGGAATTATAAATAGGGAAAATTTTAAAGGATAAAAAAGGTTAAAAATAAAAAGATCCAAAAAAAAAAGGGAAAAACTTTGTTTTTTTATATATTTAAAAATTTTTATCAAATAAAATAAAACAATTTGGGAAAAAAAAAAAATTTTTTTTTAAAATAAAAATAAGCATTAAAAAATCGAGTAAGAAAATCGATCAGGGGCTAATTTTGGGATCTTGATAGAGGAAAGGGTACCGATTTCGAGAAAATGCCAAGGGGTGTGCTGCAATGATCTTCCGAGAGTGGTTTAAAGAATCCTGGTAAATTTAGTTTTGGGGGGAGGTCTTGGGGGGGTTGGGTCCTTTACCCCAATTTTTCCCCCTTGTTTTTCCCCCGGGGCCACTCATTTTTCAAAAAACAACCAGGTGAAAATTTTCTACGCTATAAACCTAGGAATATGGGCTAACAAGAAAAAAGGAAGAAAAAAAAAAAGATAACAAAATTAATACCCGATGTTGTTTAAAGGAACCCGGGAGAAATTTGGGTTTTGGACAAGGGGAGGGGAATGGAAGATGAGCGATCAATGAAAAACACCGTTTGTTTATATACTAATAATTTTAGTAGGGATGTGGAGAGAATTATGGAAATTTTGCCTTTGTCAACAGGGGTAGCTTGTCCGTCCCAAAATTTTCCCGAAAGTAAGCCCTGCCCCACCCGTTACACGAATTCAGCAATTTTCCCCGCTTTCTTTTTTGAAAGGTCTCTTGTACACGTCCGAAAATTGGAAAATTTACTTTGACCATTAAGAAATTTTTTAATCAAATCACTTTCAGTTTTAAAAGGGGTTTAAAGGGAAATTTAAAATATATCCACCGCATTCCCTTAAAAAATTAAAGGATGAGATGGGGTTCGTTTTTTAAACTGCAAGAAAATTATTTCTTTAAAAAGCAATTTTTAAATTTGGGTTTGCTTAAACGATTATACCCTAAATGGTGGAAATTTTGGGTTTTTATTTTTATTTTTTTTACTTCCATTATTTATTTCCCCCCGTTTTTCTTAAAATTTTTTGCTGTAAAATATGATTGAGATTTTGGGGTTAAAAAAATGTCATTAAAATAATTCAAAAAAAAATCCAATTCAATTTTCTTCCCCTTTTCTTGAATTGTTTCTAGATGATGATTGATATTCCCCTTTATTGATAGAAAATTTGACATTGACCAAATTTTCAATAAAATATTTGAAAAAAAAAAACATAATACAAGCATAAAACTTTTAAAAAAATTTAATGTTGAATATTTAAACTTATTATCTCTACTAATATATTTCACAAAATTTTATGTATAAAAAATAATATGGGTAAAGATTTATATCATTACCCAACCCCCATGGGAAATATGCATATTAAAATTAAATAATCTATAATATTAAAAAATAAAAATATTAGTGAATTTTCTCTCAATACCATCCCAACATAGGTTTTAAAAAAGGGTAATAATCAAGGAAAAAACGGTATGTTATAAAAAAATTTGTGGGTTTAAAGGTGTAGTTTTCTTTTTGGGCTATACTTTCTCGTTAGACAAGCATTTGTAAATAAAACTTCCCCTATTTTACAGGGATTTCAATTTTAAAGAAGTAAAAAAATAAATTTTAGAATTTTATTATAACCAAATTAGAGTAACCAAGTTATTAAAAATTTTTTTCATCAATAGTAAGTAATTTCATTCCCTTTTGTTTTTAAAAATTTTTGGGAAGGGGCCCTTTCATGTAACTAGATGGGACACGTTAAAAAAAACCCGTCAAAAAAATCAGATTTTATCCAATTTTTTTTAATATGAAAACATACATACATTAAATTTTATATATATTGGTGTGTGTGTGCGCTAGAAAAAAGCTTTTAAATTTTTTCCCTAAAAATGAGGAAAGTGCCTGATATTCCTCAATTTTTTCTTTGTTAGATAGCTAATGACATGGAAAAAAAAACCCCAGCTGGCGTCACAATTTTTAAGTTAAACCAAACTTTCTTGGTTCTTCCTTCTTTGATGATAAGACAAATTGACCCTTTCCCTTTAAAAAACTTAACGTCAGTAAACGGGGTAATTTTACATTTTATGTCTTCCCAAATTTGTTTCATCTTACCCTCTTTTCGATTTTAGTTTTTTGGGGTCCTCATGATTTTCCTTTAAAAGCCGAAAAAGGCTTGAAAAATTTTCTTCCATTGAACAAATTAATTTGCAAACCCTTAGGGGCCCTTTTTAAAAAAAGTTAAATTTTAAAATTCATTTTGCATAAAGGGTTTTTGTTATAAAATTTTCATTTTAAAAAATATTTTTTGGTTGGATTTCATATGTTCGGGCAAGGTAACAAATATTTGCTTTAAAGGGTGTTGGAGATGGTTTTGTTTTAGGTATTCCGATAATTAAGATAAAGATGGAAAAAGAAGTTTTTAAAATTTTTGTAGGAGTATTGGTTTTTTGGGAAACAATTACTATTGTGAAAGGGTTTTTTATTTATTGCCCAAAATGGCGGGGTTTTAGGTTAAGTTTTATTCTAGGGGCGGAAAAATTTACCTAAAATGTTTAGGGATTGAGGCCCAAGGGGTTTTTTTTAAATTTGTTGGTTTTGGGGCGAAACGGATCTTTTATATTTAAAAGTTTTATGTTTTTTTTATTTAGTTTTTAATTTTGGGTTTTGGGGTTTTTGGGGAAAAAAGGAAAAAAGGTGTTTGTGTTTTTATTTTTTTAAACTAAACCTGGGGGTTTTTTGTGGGGGTTTTTAAAAACAAAAAAAACCAAACAATTTTAAAGGTTTTTTTTTTTTTGGGTTTTTTTCCTTTCCTTTAAGGGGTTGTTTTTTGCCTAAACCCCACCAATAATACTTTTGTGGAAAACAAAATAGGGGGGGGCCGGGGGAATTTTCTTTTTTAAAAGTTTTTTACCTTTTTGAATTTAAAAAATTTTTTTAAATGAATCACTCAAAATTAGGAAAAAGGGAAATTTTTCTTGAGAGGAAAGGACGGCCCCGTTAAAAAGGGAAATTCCTTTTAATTGGGGGGTTTTTAGGGGAAACCACAAAATTTTGGTTTATTTGGGGTTTTTGTGTTTTTGGGGGTTTTTAGAGTTTAAAATTTTTTTTTTTTTTTTTTTTTTTGTTTTTATTTTCTTTATTTTTTTTTTTTGGGTTTTCTTTTTTATTTTTTTTTTTTTTTTCTTTTATTTAATTCTTTTATAAAGGGTTTATTTTTAAAAACCCCCCCAAATTTTTTTCCCCCCAAAAATCCCCTTTTAAAAGGGGGGTTTTTTCCTTTTTTTTAAAAATTTGGGGACCCCAAATTTATTTTGGGAATTAAATTGTTCCCTTTGGGGGGGCCCTTTTTTTGTTTTTTGGGGGGGGGGTTTTTAAAAAATTTGTCTATTTTTTAAAACATATGGGGTTCGACTATATTCATTAAGGGGCCCATTTAACCTCTTTTTTTCTTGGGTTGGGGGGGGTTGGATAGGTTAAGGGGGTGTTCATTTCCAATTTAACCAAGGGGGCCGGGGAGTTTAAAAAAACACGACCTTTTTTTGGGGTCAAAACGGCCATTTGGGGGGGGGGGTGGGGGGGGGTTTTTTTAAAAGGGAAAAAGGGGGGGGGGGGGTTTTCCCTAAAATTCCGGGGGGAAAAAATCCCGGGAAAGGGCCCTTTGGGGAAGGGGTGTGGGTTAAAACCCTGGCGGGGAAAAAGGCGTTTTTGGGGCTGGGGGTTTTTTTTTTGGGTAGGGCCCAATTTTATTTGGGGTTTTTTTGCGGGGGGTTTTTGGGGGGGAAAAAGGGGGGTTGCGTTAACCCGGGGAAATTTTTGGGGGGGGGACCAATTTTTCCTTTAATTTGTGGGGCGGGGCTTATTTGTGTTTGGTTTTAAAAATTTTCTTTTCTCTCTTAGGTGGGAGGTATTTGTAGGGTTGCAATTTCCGATTGTTTCAAAATTTTGGGGAAAAATTTATTAAATTTTTTTTGTCCCTTTTCCTTGGGTTTTTTATTTATTTAAATTTTTAATTTTAAATTTTTCCTCATGAAACCTTCCCAACCCTTTTTAATTTCAAAAAAAATTTTGGCTCTTTTCCTCTTTAAAAATTTACTAAAATTTCCGCCCATATTGAAAACTTAAACCCTTTAAAAATAGCCTTTTCCCCTTTCTTTATTTAAAAAAATCATTTGGGTAAATTTATTAAACCAATTTCCCCTTTTTTTACAAAATTATTTTTTTCTTTTTTTTCCCAAAACCTTTTTATTTTTTTAATTTTCGGAAAAAATTATCAAAAACCATTTCTCCCAAACAAAAACCTTAAAGGGGGTTATTTGGGGGCCTTTTTCCCAAATATTTGAAAATCCAAAAATTTAGATAAAAAAAAATAAACAAACAAATTTTGCTAAAAAGGAATTTTTTAATAAAAATTTAAAATGGCCTTAAATGAAAAGGAAAAAATTTTAAACTTTTTTAAATTTTGGAAATCAATTTTCGCGGATTTTCGGGGGCTGGGAATCAGGGGGATAAAAAACTAAAATTAGGGGTGGATAAATTAATTTGGAAAAAAATTTATTTTGGGGAAAAAAAAAAAAAAAAAATTGGTTACCCGTTTTACTCTTTAATTTTTTTTTGGGGCAAGGTAAAGGTTCCCCCCCTTTTTCATCAAAGGAGGAAAAACCTTGGGAAAAATTTGGGTTTCTTAAGTTTTATGGCCCGTGAGTTTTTCATGTTTTTAGACATCAAAAAAAATTGAGGGAAAAAAATTGCAATCCCTTTACTTTAGGGGAAATTTTAAAATTGAAAGGATCCCCCTTAAATATATTGTATTAAATTTTGGTTTATATTAAAAAATTGGGAAAATAAACCTGATATTTTCCCCCCTTTTTTTTAAAAGGGTTCCCAAAACAACAAGTATCCTTTAAAAATTTTAAACAAAAGTTTAAAGGAAAAACTTACTAAGGGGATAAAAAATATTTATAAACTTCAATCAAATTTGGTGTTTTTAATTTTTAAAAAATTTTAAAATTTTTTTTTTTTTCTTATTTTGAGCATGTTAAAAAATTTTTATTTTTAAAATTTTACCCAAATTTGGTTTAAAAGAAAAGGTTTTTTTTCCAAAAAAATAGGAAATTTTGTAAATTTTTTTAAAACCCTCCTTTCCCGATTAATTTTGGTTTGGAAAAATCTTTGGCCCCAAATTTTTGAATTTATTCACTTATTAAAATTATTATTTTAAAATTTTATTAAGGGATTAATGTATTTAAAAACCCCCTAGTTTTTAAAGTTTTTGAAAGATAAGATTTTTTAAAAATGATTTTATAAAAAAATTTTTGGTATATAATTTTAAAATTATAAAGGGAAGTAAAAATTTTTTAACCCTTAAATTTTTTTAAAGGTTAACCCGTAATTAAAAAGGGGGTTTTTTTTTTTAAATTTTTTTATTGTATTTTTTAATTAATTTTTAATAAAAAAATTTTAAAATATTAAAACCCTATTAAAAAAAGGTTTTTAAATTTAAAATTTAAAAATTTAATTATTTAAAAAAACAAAACTTTTAATTTAAAATAACAAATTGAAATTTCAAAAAATTAAAGGAAAACCCCGAAAGGCCCCCCCCCCCCCCCCCAAAAAATGGGAAAAAAAAGGTAAAAAAAAATTTAAAATTTTTATGGATTTAAAGAAAAGGAAACCAATTTAAAATCTTTTAAAATAAGTTTTTGACCAATTTTTTTAAAAGAACCTTTGTCCCTTTTTAACTTTTTTAAGGGAGTTTGGTTTTGGAATTTTATTTTTAAAAACCTTTAAAGGTTTTAATTTTAATATTTTTGAAAATTCAAAGGTTTAAAAATAGCCCAATTTTTATTTTACCTTTTTTAGAGGGGTTTTAAAATAGAAAGAAGGGAAAAATTTTTGAAATTGTTAAAATAACACTTCTTTTGTAAATTTGGAAAAAAGCCACCTTTTGAAAAAAGGCAAAACTATAATTTTCCCCCCCCCCAAAATTTTGGGATTAAAACTTTTATTATTTTATTTCCTTTTTGCCCGTAAATCCAATTTTTGGGTTCCCTTTAAAACACAAAATTTAAATTTTGTATTTTTTTTTTCTTCCTTTTTTTTACCCATATACATATGGGTTTTGCCGTATTAAATTTTCAATTTGGTTTGTCTTTTTTAAAAAATTTTTTTTTCCCCGGTTGGAAAAAAATCCCAAAAAAAGGGTTTAACCCCCGACCTTTTTTCCCAAAAAAATTTTGGAAAATTTTTAACCCGTTGAAAAATTCAAAAAAACCCGCCCCAATTCCATTAAAAAAGGGTTTTCGAAATGGTTCCCTTTCCCATTAAATTCCCAAAATTTAATCTTTCTCTTTCCCATTTTTAAAGGGAAAATTAAAATTAAAAAAAAAATTAAATTTTAAAGTTTAATTTTTAATTGTAAATTTTTGAAAAAACCTAATATTTTTTATTTTATCCCCTTTATAATGAATTTTCATATTTAAAAATTTTCCCAAAAATTTAAAAATTCCCCCTTGCCCAAAAAATTTGGATTTTCGGGTTTGGGGTTAATTTCCCAAATTTTTAAATGTGTTTAAGTAAATTTTTTTTCTAAAAATTTTTTCCTTTTAAAAGAAAATTTTAATTGGTTGGGAAACATGGAATTTCAAAAAAAGGGGAAAACCAAATTTATTTTTTAAATTTTTAATTTAAATTTTCTTGTATTAATGAAAAAATTTTGGGAAATCCATTCATTTTTAAAAAATTTTTTTTTTTTCCCAAAACAACCAACTTAATAATTTTAAGTATGTATTTTTCTTTTTTATAAAAAAATTTATTTTTGGGTTGGGTTTTTTTAAGGTTTCCCCCAAAAAAATTAAACCCCAAAGAATTTTTAAAAAAAAGGGGAATTTAAAAAATTTTAAATTTATAAAAAAAATTACTTTTTGAATTTTGGTTTTTTAATAAAATTTTTAAAAAATTTAAAATTTAAAGAAGATTAAAAAGGATGGAAAAATTCTTGTTTAAAAGGGTTAAAAGAAATCTAGAATTTCCCCCCTCCTTTTTTAAAAATTTGGGGGGTTTTAATTTTTAAAAGGGGAAATTTTTAGTTTTGAATTAAAAATTTATTTATTTTTTTTTAATTATGGAAATTTTTAAATTTTATCTTTTTTCCCCCGTTTTTTTGATAATTGAAAATTTTTCCTTTGTATTTTTTAATAAAATTTTTGTTTTATTTGTGGAAAAAAAAAATTTAAATTAAAATTTTTTCTTTTTTTTTTTTTTTTTTTTTTGTTAAATTGGGCCCTTTTTCTTTTTTTAATTAAAATAAATTTTGGGGTTTCCAAATTTTTTTAAAACCCCTATTTAAAAAAAAGGGGTTTGAAATTTTTAGGAGGGAAATTTTTGAAATTTTCCAAGAATTTTTAAAAATTATTCTACCTTTAACTCAAGTTTAAAAAGATGGAAAAGGTTGGGTTTAAAAAAAAATTAAAAACCCAAAAACCCAATTTAGTTTTCGAATTTGGGAAAAAAAAAAAGGCTTTTTAAGGCTTTCCGGGTTAAAAAACCATCTCGAAATTTTAAATTTTTGGGAACCTGGGAAATTTTTTTCCAACCGTTTAGTTAAAAGGTTTTGATTAAAAAAGGAAAAAAAAAAAAAAAAAAAAAAAAAGGGAAAAAAAGGAAGGAAATACCGGGGTTATTTTTAATTTGGGGAAAATTCCTGTTGGAAAAGGCCCAAAAAATTTCCTACTCCCAAAAAAATTAAAAAAAGGGTTTAAATTAGCCTTAATTTTTGGTTTCCCAAAACCAACCCCCGGGCCTTTTAACCCTTTTTTTATCCCCTTTTGTTTTTTTTCCCTTTTTTCTTGACCCAATTTTTGGGATAGGTTAATTTCCGGTTTTTTTTCTTTAAAAGGTGGTTGGAAAAAAACCCAATAGGAAATTTCCCGGCCCCCATGGAAGAAAACCCAAATTTTTTCCCCCTGGATGTCTTGGGCCTCCCGGTTATTTTTTTCGGATTTTCCCCCTTTTCTTTTAAAAACCCTTTTTCTTTTCTGATTTTAATTCGATTTTAAATTTTTTTATTTTAAAAAATAAAATTAAATTTTTTTACCCAAAAGAAAAATATTTGAAATGGTGTTTTAATTTAATAAAAAAAAGGGTTTTTTTAAATTTTAGGTTTTTTTTATGACCTTTTTAAAATTTTTAAAAAAAGGCCCTTCCCCCCCCGGGTTTCTTCCCGGGGTTTTGGTTAATCCCCCAAAAAATTGATAGGGGCCAATTTTTTTTCTTTTTTTATTTCCCATTTAAACCATATTTTTGAAAACCCTTGTCGTTTCCACCTTTTTTAAATTTTAATTTTTTGATAAAGGGGGGGGATGGTGAAAAAATAATTCAGTTATCCAAACATTTTTTTTTTTTGGAAAAACAAACCAGCTTTCCCCTTTAACGTTTTTGTCCGCCCTTTTTTGGGATTGTTTCTAAAAATTTTGGGTTTTTCCTTAAAGAAAAGAAAAATTTTAAAAAAATGAAAAAAATTAATTTGGGAAATTTTTAAAAATTTTTTAATGATTGATTTTAAATAAAATTTCTGAAATAAAGAAGTTACCCAAAAGGTTAGGAAAATTTTTATTTTATGGGTTTGGGGGAAAAAAATAATCAAGAAAATTATCCTAAAAAATTAAACTATAATAAGGGGGAATAAAAGTTTTGAAAAATTTAAAAATTTTTTAAAAAATTTTTAAAATTTTTAAATTTTTTCACAAGATTTTTTATAATGAAAATTTTTTAATTTTTTTTCTTTTCAAGGCCCCCTTTTTTGGTGAAAGGGGGGAAAAATTTTTTTTTTTTTTTTTTTTTTGGTTGTTTAAAATTTCATTTTTTTTTGTAAAAAAATTTTAGCAGGGGGCCTAAAATTTTCTAAATCCATTTAAAAAACCGGGGGTTTGGGCTTTTGGAAAATTTTTTTAGAAACATGATTTTTTAATTTTTTTGTGGGAAAAATGATTTTTTTTTAGGCCACCAGGTTGTTTGGGGAAATTTTCCAAAAAAGCAATTTTTTTTTGTTTGAAAACCCGGAAAAGGAAAAAAGGGTATTAAAGGTTTTGGGGGGGTTTTAAACAATGCTAAAATTGCTTCTTTAACCCTTCCCCGTTACACCCCCCCAAATAAAATTTTTTAAATTTTATTAAAAAAAGGGATTTGTTTTTATTGGCTTTTTTAGGGCCCTTTTCCCTCCAAACACAAATTATGGGGTTACCCGAAATTTTTCCAAACCAGAAAAGGCTAAAACCCCCGGGTTTTTTTCCCCCTTTCCTTTTTGTTCCAAAACTTTAACTTTTGTTTTGGGTTTTGATGGTTTGATCCTTTGGGTTTAAAATAGGGCCCTTTTTAAGGGCAAGGGAACAATGATTTGGATGTTTTGGGGGTTCCCCAATATTTTTTGGGGTTCGATAATAATTTTAATCATTGTGGGATTTAAAATTCCAAATTTTTTTTTTCTTAAAATTTAAAAAAACTTAACGGTTAAAATGTTAAAAATTTGGGAAAGGTCTGTTTAAAATTTTTCAAATTTTTTGGGGGCCGGGTTTAAAAATTATAAGGGTTGTGTAAGCCCATTTTTTGGAATCGAACACCGGAGGGTTTTTTGTTTCTTACCGGGGGGGGTTTGGCCCTTTAGATTTCAAGGGCAAAATTTTTCCTTTTTAAACCCCAAAAAATCAAAGTATTTTCCTATTCCCCTAGTTGGGAAAGGGGAGGGGGGAAAGGTTATAAGTAATTGGTTAAAGCGCGCCATCCCCTTTTTTAAAAAATAAAATTTCCCCAAAGTTCCCCCCTTTCCCCCTTTGGAAACCCCCTTCCAAGATTTTAACCCCAAATTTTTAATTACCTTAAGTGGGAAAATTTTTTTAGTAAAATTTATTTAAAAATAAAATTAAATTAAACTTTAAAGAATTTTTTTCCCCCCTTTTACCCTTTTTCAGTGAAAAAGAAAAAAAATTCTGGTTTAATTAGCTTTTTTGGGTAATTCCCCAAAGTTAAATTCTTCATTCCTTTCAAAAAAGGGGGTTTTCTTAAAAACTTTTTCTTTTTCCCTTTTTTTATTTTTTTTTTTTTTTGTTTGGGTTTTTATTTTTTTGTGTTTGCTTTTGTTAAAAAATATGGATGTCTCTTTTGTGCAAGTAGTGGGAAGTTAGTTGGAAGGGTTTTGTGCAATTTACTAGTTTGGGTCTAAAGTTGTAGTTTTTATACAGGAGACTATTACTTTGTAGAGTTGGGGGTTAAAAATCGTATTACTTCCTTTTTCTTGTATTAATGTAAAAATTGAGCTTTGACTTAATAAATGAAGTCATTTAAACTTCTCTAGAAAGAAAAAAAAGTATTGGTTCAGTTTAGAGATTTAAAAGTTTTTGATAAGCAGTCATAACATCAATTTTTTTTTATGAATCTGGGGTTCTTTTTTTCTCCCTGGGCAAAAAGAAAAATAAAAAGAAAAATTAGTAGAAAGGGTTTTGGGCCCTAAGTTCACCCAAAGAAAAATTTACTAACGTGATCTTAAACAATTCGACGTCAATGCCAATTTTATGGAAAAATTTAAAGATAATAACAGAAATGATTTGAAGCCTTATGGTGGTTAAAAAGAAGTTTGGGGGGGGAAATTTTGAAGAAAAGTAACAACAAATGGCATTATAGTTGGAAGCCCTACAAAGAGGCTCTAAGGACTAAAGGGAAAGAGCAGATGACTCTTCGTGAACTAGGGGTAAGCAACTGAATTCCAAAGGGGAAAGGAAGCATTACATTGAAGTTTTTAAAGTTAGATTTCACAAAAATTGATGGGAAATACCCCTTTTGGGATGGTTTAACTATTATGAACATTCTCTTTAACTATTAAAAAAAAAAAAAAAATTGGAGAGGAGAAAAGGTTAAAACTTGCAGCAACCCCACATTGAAGGAGAGCTAAATTTTTAAATTTCCTTAAGCTAAAGTTTAGAAGCCTAAATTAAATTGGAAAAATTTAAATACTTATGTAGAAAAAACCCTTGTAGGTTTTAGGACAATAGAAAGTCAAACAAGAAAAAGAGTTGGTGAATAATCACTAAAAAAACCCAAGAATACGAGAATAAAAAACCCTAAATAGATAAATTAATCATGAAAATTAAGCAAAAAACCCTTTTTAGGAGGTAGAAAACTCTATAGTAAATTTAACTATAAAAACCTAATTTTACGCATGAAACCTAGTATAAAAAAAATTTTAAAAAGACAAATAAACCTTAAATGTATCCTAGAAACCTTTGAATATTAAAAAACTAACTTAAGTAATGAAAAATTTTTTTTAAATATAAATAAGTAATTTGTTAATTAAAAAAGCTAAAAGTACTAAATGCATATGCAAATCAATAACTCAAATGGGGCCCAAAACCCTAAGAAAACCTAGGGAAATACTGAGTTGGGAATAAAAAATTAAAGTAATAAAATATAACAAGCTATAGAATTTCCTCAATTTTGCTTAATTAGCTAAATTGTGGAAAATCACCTTAATTTGCCCAAAAACCCAAACCCAACCCCTTTAAAATCTTAATTTAAATAAGAAAAGCAAAATTAAGAAAAAAAAAAGGGGGGGTAATTAAATTACCCAAGGAAAATGTCTTTGTAGTAGAAAAACATTACCATAGATGGCAAAAAGAAAAATGTATTTAAAGGGTAAATTGGAACTTGTACCAAACTATCCAATTTTAGATTCATTTTTCCCCTGTCACCCTCTCTTTATGCACTAGCCTCCTTTTTCCCTCTTTCCCCATTTTCTTTCATTTTTCTATTTCTTTCATTAAACACTCTCAAAACTTCTAAAAAACCTATTAAAAAATACGAAAAAAAACCCCCATCAGCTCCCTATACCCTACCCTAGCTATCCTAACACTACCCCCACTTCCCCAAACCACCAACTATCAAACCCATGCCCCCCTTGCTCTTCCCTAGTAAGCCAAAATCACCATTAACTCCCTTTCCCTATTGCATGCGTGTCTTAGTGTTTTACATGAGTATAATGAAGGTTTTTTTAAATTAAAAAATGTGTGAACTAGGTAAAAAAGGTTAAGTAGTAAAAATTTAACATTAATGAAAACTAGTGTTAATGTGTTTAGTAACAAAACCTTAAGGGAAGCCCAATTACCTTTTTTTACATGCATGTTGCCACCCTTACCTAAGCTTTTCCATTCCCTTCTTCGTATTTGTGAAATATCCAATTTACTTTAGGAGGAAATTTTAATTTTTAAATGAAAAAAAAGCTTTTAAAATAAGTGGTATACGAAAAGTGTAAACAGAGGCCCTTAAAACACTTTTTTGGCGCCACTTCCCATGAGGGTTTTTGAATATTTTTTTTTTATTTATTAACTTAATGAAAATTTTTAATTTAGTGTTAAGTATGATTTACTTAGTTTTTAAAACAACTTAAGTGGGAGTAATGGCAATTTTAATAGCCAAAATAGTTTTATTTATTTTTTTAAAGTGTTTAAGGATAGTTTAAGAAGCCTTTTATCTTTAAAAGGAATAGATTTGGAAACTTCGGTTAAATTAGAAAAATTTAAAGGGCCCAATGAAAGTTTAAAAGTTAAAAAAAAGAAAGGTGGGGTTTTGGGCCAAAAAAAGGCCAAAAATTTGCAAAATAACCCTTTTAAAAGGCCTTTAAAAGAAACCAAAATATAAGCCAGGTAATAAATAACCAGTTTTAGACCAAATTTTAAAAAGGGACTTTTAAGAATATTTTAAAATAGGCTTACAAAAGACTTTCTTTTTTAAGCTTAAATTTAGCAAAAAGTAACCGTAAAAAATTGAACTTAAAAACGAAGGGTTTTTAGGGGGGATCGCCAAAAAGACCGATCACACCCAGTTTTAAAAACTTTTGAGGAAAATTATTAGAAAAATTTAAAAAAGCCCTGAAATTTTAAATTTAAAGGGAAAATAAATATTTAAAAATGGGGAGACTATAAAATTTTAAAAATTTTTTTAAGCATAATAGGTATTAACCCTGGGAAAAAATGCGAAAAAAAGTTTTAATAAAAAACTAAAAAAATTACTAGAGATAAAATTATATGTATACTAAAAATTTTAAAATGACCAAAAAATTTTGGAATGTTCACATGTCCCCCACATTTTTTACGTTGTTAAAAATCCGCCTTTAATTACCAAAAATTTAAAACAAAAACAAAAGAAAAAAAATTAAAGAAAAAAACAAAATAATTATGGGAAAAAAAAAAAAATCAAAAAGAGGAAAAAGTTTTGCAACAAGTTTAAGGTCGGGGGTCAGTAAGAAAAAAAAAAAAACCAATAAAATTTGAAAAAAAAAAATTTAAAAAATCAGGGAAATTGGGCCCAAAAACCCCATAAAAATTAATGAATTAATTTATACAATTGTCTAAAAATGGGGAAAAAATTTCCCAAAAGCCCCCTTTGGTCGTTTAGGATTTGGGGAAAAAATCAAAAAACCCAAAAAATTTTCGAGAAAAAAAACCCAAAAAAAAAAAAAGGGAAAAATATGAAAGTTAAAAAATTTTAAAGGGGGAACCCACCCCGGGAAGGGTGGGGGGGAAAGCACCACCCCCAAACCCCGGGTGGGGGTAGTCCCCAGGCCGGCCGCCCAAGGGACACGGCGGCCCGCGGGGGCCCGGGCCCCCCAAACCGGGGGAGCCCAAAAATTCCGCCCGATTCTTGTAAAATTTTGTTAAAAAAATTTAAAATATAATTATAAAATTAGAATTTTGTTATTCGGGGATTTTTTGTATTTTTGGGTTTGTGGGAAAAAAATTTATTATTTGATGAAAACTGTCCCTTTAAAAAAGGGTCCTTAAGAAATCATGCAAAACCGAAACATTTTTTTTTTAGAAAAAAAATAAAATTTAGGAGTGTAGTTTGGAGCTCAATTTTTTTTTTTGGGTTTCCCATTGTTTTTAAAACCCAAGTATTTTTAAAGCCATTTTTCAAAATTTTAATTTTTCAAAATTTTTAATTTAAAATTTTTACCCCCTTAAATGATGGAAAAAAAGGGGGGTTTTTTTTGGAGTTAGTTAGGTGTTTAGGATATTAATTACTGTTTAGATAAAAATTAGATGTTTAGGGTGTTAATCTCTGATGTGGAAACCTGTTTCCTAGTTATGGAGTTTTTTAATTTATAAATAAAAAAGGGTGTTTATGGGTAAATGTAGAAAATTAGGAATTGTAAAATTTAAAAAATTTTAAATTAAATACGGGGAAAAATTAGGTTTAATTAGAAAATTAAAATAACAAAAAATCAGAACATAACAAATCTGAAACAAAATTCAATTTTAGGAAATTTATATAAAAAAAATGAAAAAAAAATTTTCTCAAAAACATGAGAAAATTTTGGTTTCCCACTAATACGGTTTTTAAGGGTTTTCCCGGGTTTGGAATAAAATTTTCCCGACTGGGTTTTTGTAATCGTATTTGGGGTTTATTAAAAAATAATTGTGGTTGGGTTTACTTTTATTTTGTTGAAACAAATTTTTGGGGGGCCGGGGTACAAAAAAGTCCCAAGAAATCGAACTAGAATAAATTTAGAAATCGATGGGGAACCCGAACCAAAACCCCAAAACCTAAAAAAAATTTAAAAAAAGACTTAATCCCTAGATAATTAGGCATAAAAAATTTAAAAACAAAACCTAACAAAAAGCTTTTATAGGATAAAGTTTAAACCCTTATAAATTTTTTGGGAAAAATTTTTAAAAACCCAAACATTCGTTTTTATAGGGTGCCCGGCGATGGCTTAAGAAAAACGGACCTCGAGTAAAGGGGAGCGGGAGTCGGGGTTTAAGTTAAAATTTAATACGATGCTTTTTTTTTGGAGGTTTTAAAATTTTATCTTGGTTTGGGGTTTGATGGGTAGAGAATGTGTGAAGTGTTTGGGATTATGGATAAAGCTTGATTTGTTTGTTGCTTGGTACATTTTGTTTGACTTGTATGAAAGGATTGATTACCCTAAACTGGACTTATTAAAAAAATCCGACCATTTAATCAAAATCGGAAGCATGGAAAACCCGTTAGGGGAACTTAGGACTTTTCCGGGCCAAATATCGCCCCCTTGGAAAGGGGATAACGAAGGATTCCCAAAATGGCCCTTCTTCATCGTAAACAAAAAAAGTGACAGGAAAAGGGGGTCGCAGGGGGGAGGGTGAAGCCCAGTGGTTCGAAGGTGTCACGAGAGAAGAAAGGTCCCCCTTATACAAGCGGGGTTTGGGTTGGAGTTGTTGCTTTTAAGGGCAAATCCTCAACCCGGATTAAAGGGGCGAAATTTCTTTAATTTACAAGGGGCCCGGACAATGTGAAAGAGGGGCTTTGTTTACACATGCATTGCACCTTTTTGGGTGATTAAAAACCTTGTTATGTGTATGGTTAGTTGTAAGTCCTCCGCCCCTCATTTTTGAGTGAAATTTGCTAAATCCCTATAGACGTCGTGTGGGTTGCGGGGGCTAAGAAGGGGGGCCAAAAAACTACTCTGAAGCTAGAAACTGCTAGATCCTGGGGATGGGGGGGAAAAAATTTTTAAAAGAATAAAAAACATTTTTTTAAAGGTCGGGTTTTTATTATTTTTCTTTTTAAAAGGGATGTAATGTTAAAAAAAAAAGGACTATAGAAAAATTTGAAAACTTTAATTTGCAATAACGGGAATTTAAAAATTATAAAATTTCCCTCACTTTTATGGGAAAAATGATTTTTTAAATTAAAAAATGTTACTTTAAAGGGGTTATTTGGGGGACGCTTTGTGTAGATAAAGGTCTAAGAAGGGGTTTTTGTAAGGCCAACTTCTATTTTAGGATTGGTTTTAAACCGGCGGGGGGGGTTTGACTCTGCCGCTTGGGGGGCTTGACATTTCCCAAAATTGGTACCCAGAGCGAATTTTTTAAATGAACTCGCTTTGAAAAAGAAAAAATTTAAAAAAATTTGGGCCCACTTTGGGAGAAACATTGAGAGTGGGGTTAGAAAAAAAGGGATATTAAAGTAACGAACTACAAATTATGGTTTAATTATTTAATTGTAACAAAAAATTTAAAAGATAGGGGTTTAATCAAAATTTAAACTTTGGTGTTTGGGATCTGTAGAAAAATTGGTGATTAGTTGGGGGGTGTAGTTGAGTGATTCAATTTTAAAATTTGAAGAAGAATCCATGAGAAATCCAAAAAGGGAGTTATGGAGAAAAACATGATAATTGATTAAGTGGGGAATATTTTAAATTGAAAAAGTTTTTTTACCGAAGTTACGTTGTAATTGATGGACTTATGGATGATAATGGGAAGATTAATTGATTTTTTAAATAATGGAGATCATGTGTATGCCTTGAAATAAGGAGGGTTTTGGGAAAGGAAAGATTGTAATTAGATGATGTTTTTTGAGATATGTGTAAAAAAGATGGGAAGAGAGATACTTTTATTTTGAAAGTAAAAAATTATATTTTCGACTAACAAAATTTTTAAAACCCTTGGATTTTTAAACCCCCAAAAGATTTATTGAAGGGTTTTATTACATTTTCTTGAATTAGTTAGAGTAGTTTAAAAAATTATAGCAGTATAAAGTTACAATATATAAAGGTGACAATTGTTAATAGTTTTGAGGGTTTAGTAAAAAATTAGATATATGGAATGATTACTACTTCTGATTTTTTTTGAATTTCGGAAAACCCTAAAATCACCAAAGGGAAAAATGAACTCAATGAATAGGAAGTTTAATGTGGGGGAAAATTTGGGAAAATGAGGGAATACAATGTATTAAATGGTTATATTTTTGTTAGAATTTTGAATTGATCATATGATTAGTATTCATAAAAGTTGGGACCCTATTGATATTTTAATAATACGTAGTGCTCATTAAGGGTTTTATATATTCTTTAAATAGGGACAAATGCATGATGTATTATCACTTGTGGAAAGAATGGGGAAAGGGTTTTGGAAAGCTTTTTGGGGACCGATTTGGAATTTGTTTTGTTTATGTAAAAAGGGGGTGGTTTATTGAAGTGATTTGGGCTAAATTGAAGTGAAAATCTTTGAGTTATTATAGAGTGGAGGTGTAAAAAAATTTTGGGTTAAAAACCGATCGGGGGGAATATGCTAATATTGGGGAAAGGAAATTTCCCTTTAAAGAAGTTTTTTGATAAATTTGTGTTGTAATCAATGTGATGCGTTGAAGTGACAAGATCATGAAAATTTGGGGAAAATTTAAATTTTGGGTTTTAAAACAAGAGAGATGTAGGGGGATTTGTTATTATAAAAATTTTAAGGGGGGAACCCGGGAAAACCCCTTAGGATTTGTGAGTTTGATTTTAGTTTGGTGCTTGGTTTAAATATGAGGGGGGATAAAATTTTAAAATGAAAAAAAGAAGGGTTTATAGAAAAAGATTCTAAGAAGACAAAACATTGAGAGGGAAAGTTAAAAAAACCGTTTCAAAAAAAGAATCAAAACCCCTATAATCGGGGTTTTAATCAAAACCCAAGTAAAAAATTTAAAACTTAAAAAAAATAAAAATGCGATAGGAGTGATAAATGATGATAATAATAAGGGGGTTTAATGGTAAAAAAAGGTATATGAAGTGTCTTTTTTCCCTGTTTTTGTTCTATGGAAATAAAAGGTTCAAATCAACAAGTGGAAATGATATTGAATTAATTGGAAAACAAATTTTGGGAATTCTTTTGAAAGAAAAGTTGTTATTTAAATAATTTGAAAATTTTGGTTTTTGGAAAGATAGTTGATCGTGTTTTTTTAAAAATTTGAAATTAAAACCCCGCATTTGTTATTTATATGTGTTTGGGTATCCAAACGATCTTTTTTTTGGAAAGTAAAAAGTGGGTTCTCGAGGAAATGTAAAACCCTTTTTGGGCATGTGCAAAAAGCAATGATGATTGGACATATTTGTGGCTGGGGTGTAAAAAGATCAAATTTTATTTTTGGGAGAAAAATCATGGAAAATCTTTTATATGTTTTAAGGAAAAAGTAAAAGGAATAATGTTTTGAGGTTACAATCAAATTAAGAATTTTTTAGGGCTTTAATGAATTTATGAAATTAAAGAATTTTAAGTTGGAGTGATAATTAAGTTGAGTGAAACCAAATGAATATGAAATGAATAATGAGTCCCTTTTTGTAGTGTTAAGGCAAGTGGAATTATATTATTTTAGTCCTTATATTTTATTATAGGGTGGATAAATTATTAAAAAGGTACTGTTTAAAAGAAGTAAAAATTGCTACGTAAAAATACAATTGAATAATATCTAAAACCCCCAAAAATTAGTAGGATGAGTAAACAGCGACGATTTGGGGTGGAAAATAAAGAACCAGTTTGGGGGCAATTGGACTTTTGATTTAAAAAGTTAGTTATCCTTAAAGGGCCCATTAGCAAGGGGATTTAAATCTCTAGAAAAATAAAAAAATTTTTGAGACAGTCATCTATTAGTAAACTTTTTAGAAAAGGAATGGTTTATTTTCAGATTTGTATTTTTTAAAGGGTCCGAGCTTAAAAAAAATTAGAAAATAAGTAGGGATTTTAAATCCCATTTTTGGGAAAACACAATTGGGCGAAATGCAAGTTTCAAAGGGGGATATTAAGGTATTCATTTTTTATATAAATTAGAAAAATAGTGAATGGACAAGGATTTTAAGATGATTGGGGATTATCGTTACCTATCGTTTTGAAAATTTTTATTGAAAAGAAAGGATATTTTAAACCATAGAATCATAGGATTGTGGAAATGGAATTTAAAAAAGGAAAATTGTGATGGTTTGATTTTTGAGAAATTTATTCTTTCTGTTTAAAAAAGAGATTGAAGAAAATAACCTAAGTTCTAAAATTTCTAGGAACATATAAAGTTGTTTAAATTTATTTCTAAAAATTATTTGTGGATGTTTGAATTTTATGACCCAAGTTAATCAAGAATCAAACCTAAAGATCGAAACTCGGGATTGGAGTTGTAAAAGGGCTTAAAGGTTAGAAAAGGGGAAATTCAAAATTTAGAAAAAAAAATGTTGATTGGAAGAGCATCAAGAAAACGATCATTGCACTAATTTGTCCTTGAATCAGGAGAAAAAAAGACAAAGCCAACCATAGATGGAAAAAACTTTTGGTTTGGGACCTTTTAATAGTATTTTTGATAGACAAAAATTTGGGGACCGCCTTTTTTTGAAGTTTGGGGGATCAAAAGTGTATATTGAAATTTGGGAAAACATGGGGATTTTCGGAGAAGAGAATTTCGTTTTTTATTTGTTCGTTATATTTGGAAAAAGAGATTTTGGGTGGATTTAAAATATTGAATTAATGATTAGAGGGGAAAAAACTATTGAGGTAATTAGTAAAAAAAAGAAAAATATGAAGCTACAATTACTTCTTTTAGCAATTTCAATAGGGAAACCAACTGGAAATGGGGAAAACTGAATTTTTTTTCCAATTGTTTTTTGTTGGTCTATGTTTGTGGGTCTGGTCAGTGTATTTGTTGTGTCATTTCTTTTCCAGTAATAAACTCCAAAACCGTTTTTTTGGTGGTCTATCAATCAAAAGTTTTTATTACCTCCTTGTGGTTAAATCAAAATCAAAATTTATTTTTTAAACCCTCTCATTTTAATTTTCCCAAAATGGGAAAAAAGTGTTAAGATTTGCCCAAAATTTTTTATTTATCCTATGTTAAACTTTATGAAAACAAAAAGAGAAACTAAGATAGTTGTTTCATTTATTTTTAAAAGAAGATTTTGGATGGAGGAAAAAGGGGATGTATGAAGTTAAAAGGAGAATCACTAATGATATAAATAAAAATAAGAAACAATTTTAAAAAAGGAATTTTAAAAAAGAATTAAAACCCAAAAAGAAAATTTTCAAAATCGTTTTAAAATAAGTTATAAGATAATACGATGTTTATTAAGAGACTACACGATGAAAAAGCCCTGACGATACTTTAAAATAAGGAAAGCAAACGAAGGAAATTAAGAGGGTCGGGGAAAGGATCAAAAAGAGAAAAAATGAAATGTTAATTAGAAAGCAAATTTAAAGGGAAATTAATTAAAAGATTACAAAAGAAGTTAAATTTTATGATAGTCAGTAAATGGAAAACGGGAGTTAAAGGGTATTTTAAAATTTTCCCCCCCAAAAAATGGGTAAAAAATTTAAATGCAGAAGTTCAAGAGTTTTAGACACAGAATAGGTAAAGATACAACCTGATGAAGGTCTAGACTTTTTAAAAAATTTTAAAAAGAGCTAAAATTTTACTTTCAATCTAGCAAGTTAAGCAAAACATAGGTATTTTAAATAGTTTCGAGGCGGAAAATATTTTTAAGGGGGGTAGAACGTAAGCCCCAAAATTTTAGCTAAATAAAAAGGTTTTTTTGAATTGAAATTAGAAACCCAAAAGGGTTTTGGGCGATCGGGTCTAATGGATCCGTTTACACTAGATTATAAAATATTGAGAGAAAAATTAGTTAAAAAAGAACCTGGTTAAAAATTTAAAATTTTAAAAAAAATAAATAGTTAAAAAAAGGAGACATAAAAATTTTTAAATTTTAAGCATAATAGGTTTAATCATCGAAAAAAAGGGGAAAAAGTGTAATGAAATTAAAATAATAAATTACCAGAGATAGATTTTATGTATTTCTAAAAATTTTTTGAATGACCCAAATAATATTTAGGAAATTCACGTGTTTCCCCCAACGTATTTACGTTTTAGATAAAAATTGTGTTTAAATTTCCTAAATTAAAACCCAATCCCAAGAAATAAATTTTTTGAAAAAAAACAAAATAATTTATAAAAAAAAACAGAAAAAAAATCAGAAGAGGTTTAAACTGCAAAAGGGTAAGGTCGTGGTCGCAAAGAAAAAAAAAAACCCAAAAAGAATTTGACAAAAAAAAAGCCAAAATATCATGGAATTTGGGCAAAATCTCATCAAATTAATGCCCCTTTAAATTTTTACAATTGGGCTATAAAAAGGGGAAAAAAAAAAATTTCCCAAAAATCTTTTTGGGCAGTTTTGGGTTTGAGGGAAAATTTAAAACACCGGGAAAAAACGAGGAAAATCCCGAAAAAAAAAAAAGGAAAACTTGAGTTTTGGGATTTTAAAAAGGGGAAACCCCCACCAAATGAGGAGCTGGGGGGGATGGCCACCCCCCAACCCCCGGTGGTTGGGAGCGCCCCGGCGAGCCCACCCAAAGGGCAAGGCCCGGGCCCCGGGTGGCCGGAAAACCAACCCCCAAAACCCGGGGAGTCCAAAATTTTCCAAATCCGATTCTTGTAAAATTTTTTTTAAAAATAGTTAAAAAGAATTAAAAAAAAATTTTGGGAAATTTTTTTATTTTTGAGATATTTTTGTATGTAGTTTGTTGGAAAAAAAAAATTTTTTAGATGAAAACTGTCCCGTAATAAAAGATCCTTTTTAAAAAATCATGCAAAACGGGGCCATTTCAGTTTAAAAATAAATGAAATTAGGAGTGTAGTTTGGAGCTCAATTTTTTTCTGTTTTGGTTTCTCAAAGTGATTTTAGAACATGCTATGAAAACTTTTTTTTCTTAAAAATTAAATTTTCCCAAAAATTTTAAGTTAATTTTTAGCCTTAAAAGTGGAAAAAAAAGGGGGGAAATTTTGGGGTTAGTTGGTGTTTTGGATATTAATTACTGTTTTTGATGTAATTAGAGTTTAGGGGTGTTAATCTTGATTGCTTTGGAAAAACCCGATCCTAGTGTATGGAGGTTAAGTATAAGTAATGAAAGGTTTTTATGTGGTAAAAATTTAGAAAATTAAAGGGAAAATGTAGAATTAAAAAAATTTAAAAAATACGGAAAAAAATTAGGTTTTTAAATTAAAATAATAAAATAACGAAAAAAAGAAAATAAAAAAATCTGAAAAAAAAATTTTAATTTTAGGTAATTAAAGAAAAATGTAAAAAAAATTTTTCACAACATGAGGGAAATTTGGTACACTAATAAAGGATTTAAGGGGTACCAGATGGAAAAAAAATGCGACTTTTGGGGTAGTAATGTTTTTGGGGTAAACTAAAAAAAATGTGGTTAGTTTTACTTTTTGAGTTGAAAAAAAAATTTTTTAGGGGCGGGGTACAAAACAGGGACCCAGGGAAAACGAACTAGAATCTAATTTTGAAATCGATGCGGAAACCCCAACCTAAACCCCCAAAATTAAAAAAAATTTTTTAAAAAAAAAATTAAACCTAGATTTAAATTTGGCATATTAAACCTTAAACAAAACCTAAAAAAGCTTTATAGGATAAGTGAATTTTTAATTTATATAAAATCTAAACCCATTCGTGATGGGAATGATCGGCGATGGTTAAAGCAAACGGCCCCGAGTGAGTGAGCGGGAGTCGGGGTAAGTTGGGTTAAATACGATGCTTATTTTGGAGGCTTAAGTTTTGCGGGTTTGTGCTTGTTAGATAGAAAAATTGTGCTGTGCTTGATTATGGGGATGCTATGATTTGTTTTTTTGCTCGGGTCATTTTGTTGACTTGTATGAAAGGGTTTGATACCAAAACTAGACTTAATTTAATATGGCCCAAGTAATCATATGGACTGCATGGCAATCCGTTAGGGGAACTTGGATTCTCCAGCTAAATCCCGACCCTTGGAAGGGTAGGCGGGATTGCAAAATGGTCCCTTCTTACCTGTCGAACTAAGTGACGGAGGGAGGTCGCCGCGGGGGTGAAGCAGTGGTTCGAAGGTGTCATGGGAGGAGAAAGGTCTCCATTACACAATTTGGGTTTGGTCATGAGCTGTTGCATTAACAAAAATCCTAAACCCCGGTTTAGAGCGGGGTTTTAATTTTTTAAATTTTCCCAAAGGCCCCGGAAAACGTCTTTTCGGGGGCATTTGCTTGAATGCATTGCACCTAATAAGTGTTTTGAAAAACCTTGTTGTGTGTTGGTATATTTTTAAAGTCCCCCGTCCTACTTCGGAGCTGTAATTGCTCCCCACCCCTATTGACTCGTGCAGGTGTGGCTAAGAAGCGGCAAAACTACTCTGAAGCTAGCAACTGTGGATCCTGGGGGTGAGGAAAAAAATTGAAGAATAAACACTTTTTTTGGTTAATTTTTATTTTTTTTCATTTCGAATGTTTAAATGTTTTTAAAAAAAGTACTATAGAAAAATATTGTAAACTTTAATACAATAAAGAATTATAACATATATAATTCCCCACTTTTTTAGGTAAAAGGTTTATTTAAATTACAAACTGTCTCTTTTAAAACGGGGTTGTTTTGGAGCCGTGAGTCAGGTCTAAGTGGGTTGTAAAAGGAACTTCTATTTGGAGGGTTTTCAGGGGGACTGTTCGACTTGCCCCTTCGGGGGGGGACATTCTTAAGGCCCCTTTAAAAAGTTTAAAGGGTTTTAAATATAGAAAAAAAACCCCCCTTTAGGCCAATAAGGCAAAAATCAAGGCCCAAATTAGATACTAAAAAATTTGGAAAAAAAATTCCTTCAAATACTTAAATGAAAGCCCCAAAAAATTAAAGGTAAGGTCTAATACCCAAAAAAAATAAACCCCAAAACCTAAAATTAGCCAAACCCAGGTAAAAAACTAACATCTTTTGGCCCCCGAACTTAATAGGTCCAAACGAACCTTTTTCAATTAAACACTAAAAAAAGGGCCACTAAAAAAGAAGAAAAAAGACTACAAGATACCAAAATGAATTTTAAAAACAAAGAAACTACTCCCAAATTACAAAAAAGTTAAGACAATAATCTTAAGTGAGAAGGTAGATATTTAGTTCAAAAAAATTCTTATATGCCTTAATTTGTATTCTTAGGTGATAAGGATAATTGATGTAGTCGGGGATTATAGGTTTTTTTTAGATTCCATGGTAGGTATAAGCACTGTTTAATTTTTATATTTTTATATATATATATATACATATGTAATGTTTACTTAGGGTGGGGGTTTTATATCATGTGCTTGGATTGGTTTATTTGAAAATTTGATGCTGATTAGAAAGTAGGGCTTTAGAGTATTTGTCGTATATTTTGGTTAGTCCCTTGAATCAAAATAACAATTTTTTGATTTTAACAAAATTGTTGGCTTTGACATTTATCCCTTTTAAAAGGGATTAGCACTAGCAAGGGAATGAGAAACATGCATGTTGACTTTTTTATTGTATTATTTTTTTGTCGTGTACTTTTTTTTTCCATGTTCTTGCCCCAACCCTTCTGGGAAACTACTTGGCTCAAAAGAGTGCCATCCTGTACTTTAGGTAAAACCCTTATCCACTCTTTTTGGGTTTTTAAGAGAAGTGAAATTTTTTGGGTGATGTATAAAATCTGGGTCCTAAAGTACCTAAATGCTTTTTAACTTGGGCAGGATAGGGAAAGCATGCTTTACATAGTTTTTGACAGGCTGGCATGTTATTGCTTTCATTACTTTTTGATTGTTATGGGATTAATTAACTTGCTTGTTGGTAAAATAGAAAAATTCTTTTCAATAGTTGTGTTATCCCCTTTTTATTTTTTTGTTGTAGTAAAAATTTTGGTTTGGGGTCAAGTTTGGGTTACTTGAAATTTAAAATTATTGGCTTTGGAACCAAAAGAGAAGAAGAGGGGTTCAGTGGGTTACTTATATATTATTCGAACTCTCTAAAACTTTATTTTATTTTTTGTGTTTTTGAGAGGACTACTAATATTGTCTTAAATTTAGAAATGTTGACTCTAATCGGAGAAGTTTGACCCTACTATGGGGATATTAGACTTTTTTTGATTTATTGTTTTAATGTTTAACTCTATTAATGTTGATGTGATCCTTTAGTTTTCTCGAGATAGTTAGACCCCTCGTTTT
>JAMXBC010001000.1:0-10812 GCA_024138005.1 Lumnitzera racemosa
AAAAACAATAATCTCTCCATTCACAAACCTAATGCATACTTCCTTCCAAAAGGGACTCCTAGCTAGAACATAATGAATGAGCCTAATAACGGATCTCCCCAAGTTTGAAACCTTAACTTCCTAAAATCATAAACAGAACCCACTAATACTCATTCTCACCATGCTGGGCATCACTTACTCCTCTAGGAAATATGTAAGTTCTTAACTCCTTAATCCACTTAAAAGTCTTGGGTATACCTAATGACGAGTATTAGATTAAAATGCACATTAACAGTAGCTCCATTGCATTTAAATATATCGTATTTCAGTCCCCTTTCCCAAATTTTGGGATGCTAAGGGTGAGGGTATTGAGGAACTCTAAGGGAGCTCCTTATAGTTAGCTCATTAATAGTTAAGAATTGTCCCATCCTCTAAATTCAGATATTATTCCTTACTCAAGCATCATACCTCACTCAAGCTAATGCAATCTTAACTGATAATAGCACTTAGTACCAAACTCTTTGTTAGCAAGCTATATATTCATATCTCGCCATAGCACAAGATGAAACTATTACATGGAATACTTGTTTATTTTCAACAAAATTTTTATTTATAACAAGAGAGTACAATAAAAAAGTTTAGCTTTATGCTGTTCATAAAAAATAATACATTCTTCCAAACATAACTATATCTACAATACAATATATTTTTTTTTTTTACTACATAAGTAACAAATCCTTCTTAAACCTAAGATCAAACACAGACAAGCTTCTTTAAGAGTAGTTGATTCCATCTTATGCGCTCTCAAAAGTCTTTCCCCAGTTAATCGGGGTACCTAATTAATTTTCTTCATAATTTAAAGGATATACAATATCCCTTAAGCTTTTTGTACTAAGTGAAATAATAAAAATAAATACAGAACAAGCATAACACATGTTTACAAATATCTTTATCTAAGATATTCAATTTCATATTTACATTACTATGAAAACTGTCTATGAGGATTATGTGCCATGCTCATGTATGTAACAATG
This sequence comes from Lumnitzera racemosa, assembly GCA_024138005.1. Lineage (NCBI taxonomy): Eukaryota > Viridiplantae > Streptophyta > Magnoliopsida > Myrtales > Combretaceae > Lumnitzera > Lumnitzera racemosa. The sequence goes on from JAMXBC010001000.1 coordinate 1,014, forward strand.
CATTGATACGATAACTTAGCACTTCTAATTTACTCACCACTATCAACATCCACAGGCATTTACATACAACACAAGAATCTAAAGGCAATAAGAAGCTACTTAGGAGTTAAGTTTCCCTCAACTTTGGCATTTTCCAAATCCGCCCAAATGTTTTTATTAGCTTATGCCTTAAGGCAATAAGGACTGTTTGGGAGTAGGACCCCAAAACTCTAAAACATAGAAAAACCAATCCATTGTTGTTTGGAAATTTAACATATAAACCGCTTAGTTGAAACCATATGAAGTGTTAAACTGATTGACTAATGTAAATCTATATTCTCAAAACCTAACTTAGCAAATTTAACTTTTACAACTTTAAATTGAAGTCCTTTCGTGCCATGCCACAAGTGTAGTAAGCAATCATAACACAGTACAAGCACGAATCTCAATTCCCCATCATAAACATCTCAACACTTAACTCTAGCTTTGTGTCTCAACTTTATAATTCCCTTCCTTCATATAAGTTCACTTAAGTGAATACCTTAAAAGGGTAGTTCATTTTTCAAGTTTTTCCAAGCAATAATCACATTAAAAAATTGACCATACATGGGAAAGACATCACCCAATCAATGCACATTTAACAAAACCATGTATTTAACTAAACTAACACATAATTACAATTTACAATTAAACGACTCCAAGTTAAGAATTTTTATTGTTGATTTTCATTTCAATGCATGAACACCTACAATACAAGAAATGGCTATGGGCTCCGACGAGCCACTCTAATGCCTAAGTCAACTCTCTTGTGATGAAGCAAACTTGTAGCAAATAGGAAGGGGTACAGAGAATGGAGGAGGGTCCCTTTCCTAGGTGTCTTACCTGATATATAATAGTGAGTCAATGAAAATTGTAACCGGACTAGATTATTGAATCAGGCTTAGTATTGAGCTGATTAATATAATCTACATAATAATTATTAGAAAAAGCTTATCAACACTTACCCCACTCCTTTAGCGACCAAAATTGAGAAAGAGAGTATTTAGGAGGTTGATTTTGTAAGATTTCAGAAAGGTTTGTAATCCAAGCTTAAAGGGCTAAAAGTTTTTGAAGAAGTAAAGGCATGAAGGGGCAAAAAAATGAGAGTGATTGGAGCACTTACAAATATTGGAAACCATAAAAACCCATGGCTTAAAGAAGCTAGAGTACTTAAAGAGGCTAAAGTGCTAAAGAGATGTGGGGCCTGAAAAGGTAAAGGACCAAAGATTTTAGAATGCTTGGAGAGGCGGGCTTGAACAGCTCGATATGCCAAAAAGGCTAAGGAAGCATATAGGTCGTCCAAGCTAGATAGGACCTATACTAAGGGGCCATCATAAAATTAGCTAGTCGGCCCCTAGTCTATTAATGTATAAGACTATGGGTTTTTTTACTTGACGTCTATAAGAAGTTTCAAACTTAATGTATTATACCTGTTATTTGCTTAATGGGTTAGGTTTTTGAGTAGCTTTTTGTCTATTCATTAAATGAAGTGATTATTTTTTACTAACTCGTCATCCATAGTGTGTAGGACTTTAAAGCTATTCAGAGTTGCCGATTAGTAGATTATACTCAGGGAGCTTAAAATGGAGCATTTATTTATCTAGTAGAACTTGCTCGGCTTGCCTATACTTCCTTAAGGTGTAGATCTATGAGATTGGTGCATATAAGTTGATAGGGGCCAATCGCAAGCTACTGAGAATGTATTCGATGAGTGGAGTTAAGACAACTTAACTAGCATTATAGAAAGCTTAGTTATTACATCTCAACATAGTACGAGATTACCATCACATAGGAAAACTTTTTGAAAACTTAACTCAACTTACCATTCATTAAAAGGCAACGTTGTTTACATAATAAAGGATTTCTACATTGGATTTCAATGGGGTTCCTTATTATAACTTATGTGTACACATAATATTTACATCAAAATATGAACCAACTTTTCCCCCTTTTTATCTTCACAGTAATAGGATCTATGACTTAGTATGAGCTCCATACAAAAGTTGCTAACTCTGGCTCACACTCTTAGTATATATATCTTCCCCTTAGCGTTTGCCCCTTTTTGGTGTTATTAACCTGAGGATAAAACATTTTATCCCTTAAGCTACTAAAATTGAGTGACAGTGAATAACATGCAATTCAATATAGACAATATGATAAACAATATTACATATCATAACTAAAACATTTCAATCATAACCTGTAAGTTTCAACTTTACATATGCATTTGCCTAACCGGACATTTACTGCTACAATGTACATACCATGCTCATGCATGTGCCATGCATCGGTACTAATGTCCTTTGTCCTCCAAACTTCTTTCGATTATGGACTAGCCTGCATCTAAATACACATCTAAAAACCTAAGGGGGGAAAGAGTTTCCTAAGAGTACGACCCCTACCAGATTGGATTATACACTGTAGTTTACCATCATCAAAAAGGCAATAAGGAGTTGTTGGAAATAAACCCAACGTTACAAAATTAACTATACATTGTAGTTCACCAAATCAAAGTGGCAACACGCCAAATTAGACCACATACAAATAGTCTACCAAATTTGACTATCAAAATAGTCATAACATTCGAGCAATGTAATCTATATTCTTCTAAAAACTGACTTCATAAAGTCATGTTTTTCCACGACTATTTGGAAGCCTCATTTTGAAAATTTTGACCCATAGGTCCCTTTTTTGTACCATGCCATGATAGCATTAGCTATTGATAGTTATTTCCCATTCATTTGACACTCATCCTTTGGGCGACCGAGATGCCGGTAATTGACTCCTCATATTCGTACTGATGATGACATATGCATTTATGCCGAGTATAAGAAGCTTCTTGGTTTAAATTTTTAAGTCTATGGTACAAACAATTACATAAATATGGTTATATTTATCCCTACATATTAAGGAGATTAAGTCAAGAAGCTTTCTACGTGTCTTGACAGTTTTCTTGACAACTACTTTAGACACTATTACCATCTATAAAAACCCAAAAAGAAACTTTGTAAGAGCTCTCTGACATTTCTTATTCACATACTTACTATAAAAAATCACCTTACTAACTTAGGCATCAAAGTAGCCGTACCGGACTGGGTCCGTACCAAGCATTTCATTTTCTTTTTCAGATTTTTCCTCATCCCAAAATTTACCCCAAAAACATTTGGTGCTATCTATTTTCTCTAAACACAACCACATGGCTAAAAAATTTGGGTGACCAAAGTATAGGCACTTATACTTCCTCACACACCTTAAGGGGAGAATCGCATGCTAATTAACAAAGATTGGCTCAACTTGAGCAACTTTGTCTCAATTTAACCAAAGAAAATTCTAAGTTACATAAAAAACATAACAAATCCTTTATCTTCTTCATAAAAGTATTCACCCAAAACAGACAAAGAGCATGACGATTATAATTTCCAACAATATCGATGATTCCATCTATTCACTTGAATTGCCAAAAAGTAAGCTAGGTCTAACGAGACCCTTAGCTCCTACTTCAAGAAGATTGGGTAAGGGTAAGTAACCACAGTATGTACATCAGTGGGACCCTCGCATGCAGCACCCTTGTTGCCCGCGACCAAATGGTTCCAAATCAAAAAAGTCCATTCATCCAGAGATTTTGGGAAAAAGTAATACCTCAACACATTAAGCTGCCCAAGTTGGAAACATATGATAGGACCAAGGGCCTTGAAGACCACTTAGAGCGCTACATACATTAGCCAATTGCATGGTTTTTAAACGATACAGTGGCCTATCAAGCCTTTCCCTCAACCTTGGGGAATGCAGCTAGTAAATGGTTTAAACACTTAAAACCAAATACCATTTTTATTTCGATGAACTAGTAAAGTATTTCTTCAACACTTCCTTGCTAGAAAACTTCTTATTAAGGAACTCTTCAATCCTTAATAGCATCAAACAAAAGGGTTAACAAGTCAACAGGGACTATTTGGTAGATTTATGGCTAAGATGGTCCAAATCCTAAAAATAAGATTTTAGTGGGCCCCAATGCCATGATTGATAGAGTCAAGTCTCATGGAGACTTTTCAAGTATCTGCAAAGATGAAGCCAAAAAATTTTGCTGAGTTTAAGGCTAAACCCCACCTCATACATCCAATAGGAAGATAACATAAGGCATGACGAGAGGCTGATCAAAGTAGGGGAGATGGAAAGATGACAAAAGGACAAATGCGAAGGATAGACTTGGCAGGACAATGACAATAGTTTAATGCCGAAGGAAAAGACTAAGGATCCCGACATTCTCATCCCATACGCTGTGAATTGTCCAATCTTGGATATTTGGGAGGTCGTGGGAAAGAGGTGTCCTCAATACCGGAAATAATGTAAGGGAATCCCTTAAAAGCGATTTGAACAAATACTGTGATTTCCACCGTAATAAGGGTTCAATATAAATGAGTGATTTAACTCAAAAGCAATTGAAAAAGCAATATAACATAGGCACCAGCGAAAATTTCTAATGCATGATGCTAAAGAATTGAAAGGAAGGCTTAGAGGAGAAAGAGGAATAAGAGGATGATACTAGGCTAGCAATGGCTACGAGAGATGTAAGATGTTAATCTAAATAAGTACCTAAGGGGAGTAATTAATACCATTGTCGGTGGACCTAGTAATAGGCTAATCAACTTGATTAATGCCCAGAATTATTTTTTGCAACATTCATGTAAAAGGTTGGGATTGATAATACAAAAATCTTTCAGAGAAAGGATTTTGAGAATATCCAGGGGCTACACAATGATGCACTGTCATCAATGTAAAGTTTCCAATTTTGAAGTCAAGAAGATTCTTATTGATATGGGAAGTTTGGCCAATATCATTTTTCAACATACCTTCAATCAAATGGGGCTCAAGTTTCAAAGCACAACTGTAGTCTTACAAGTATGACCTCTAAGCCTTTGATAATTAGCCTATCCAAGTATCGGAGTTATTTCTTTATCGATACAAATTTGGGTGATGAAGAGCAATTTGCAAGGGCAAAGTGGATTTTCTCGTCATCAAATTTTTGGTCCCCTTACAACAAGATGAGGGGACGCCATGCCAACATATATTTGGCATTATCCTTTCAATGGCATATCTAAAGGGCCAAGTTTTCTACTCCCACAGCGGTGATATGTCAGAGGGGATCATCATTAGTATGGTCCATATATAAAAGAGCCTTAAGATGAGAGGAATATTTTAAAGTTAAACCTATCTAAAGGCAAATCCATGGGCATAGAGAATGTCGAGAATGATACAAAGAAATTCCTTTGGGAAATGAATCCCAAGAAGACAAAAAGGATAGGAAACCCATGTCACAATGTCTAACAAAGTTTGATTGAAGGTGGGATTCATCCAGGAAAGACTTATCTGACTTAGCTAGTAAATTGTGTACTAGTCAAGAAGTCTAATGGCAATGGTAAATGTACATAGATTTCAGGGATCTAAATAAAGCCTGTCCTAAGGATGTTTCTACTCCCAAAAAAATCGATTAGAGGGTAGATACAACGCATGACATGGTACTTTTCTTATAGATGCTTTCTCTGGTTACAAAAAAATTTAAAATGGATAAACAGATGAAGTCTACACATCTTTGTTACCAATTTTAAACGCCCCTATTATATATGATGCCTTTTAGGCTGGAGAATGCTTGTGCTACATATCAAAGATTAGTAACGAAGAAGTTCAAATTCCATAAAAGACGAAGTATATGTGATGACATGATTGTGAAAAGCATAAGGAAGATCAGCATCTCGCTAATTTGGAGGAGATGTTTGCCACATTGAGGAGATATAGCATAAACTTAACTTACAAAATTGCATCTTGGTGCAACTTAGGGAAAATTCTTAGTATATAGTTACACAATGTGGCATCGAGGCCAATTTAAGAAAGAATGAAGCCATTAAAATATAAATCACCTCGTAACAGTCAAAGAGGGGCAGAACTCACCAGGTGGATTGCTAACCTCAATAAATTCGTATCAAGAGTGTAGATAATACATAAATTCTTTAAATTTAAAGAATCTAAAGGAATTTAACGGGACTAACGTTCAAAAAAGCTTTCAAGGCTCAACGAGTTCTTGTGTCACCCCCGATACCCCTTGACACCATTCCTGAAGAAAATTTATACTTATATCTATTGGTCAACTACGAGCACTTTCCCTGTACTAGTCTGAATTGATGGCAAAGAGCATTGACTCGTTTATTACGTAAGTCATGTTTTGTATGCCAGAGCTTCGATACATAAAGAATTTAAAAATTTTTAATTAGTAGTGGGTTTTCTCAACTAAAAGTTGAAGCCAAATTTTGAAGCTCCCTAGATTATTATCTTTACCAAACAACCATTATGACAAGCATTGTAGTTTCCCTGACTCTTCAGGGGAAAAAAATGAAATAAAGCCTTAGAGCTCAATGCCCATGGTGTATAATAAAACCCAAAACGGCACTAAAGGCCTAATTATTGGCAGATTTTGTGCCCAATTCACTGGGAAAGAAGATTGTATGGAGATTATGAGAACCTATTTAGTTTCTTTATGTTGATGGTTCTCCAACATGAAAGCAGTGCAGCCTAGTTCTTTAAGGCCCCCATAAGTCAAAGTTCATTACGCTTAAATTTTGATTCCAACTAGTAACAATGAAGCAGAGGAAAAAAGCTTTAAACGCCGATTAAAACTACAAAAAAATTAGTAGCCAGAAACAAAAGTATTTTTGATTCCCAGCCAGTGGTAAATCAGGTCATCGGAAGTTAGGTAGTAAGAGAAGAAAGATGATCAAGTACCTATTGGTGGTAACAACGCTTGTAGAAGAATTCCTATTTTTCTCATTTACAAAATTTTTTAGAAGCAAGAATATTGTTTTCAATAAGCTGTCGAAATTGGCCAGTATGGCATCCCTGAGTTGACCAAGAAACTTTTCGTCGAGTTTCTCCTATAGAAAAGCTTATCCATCTCTTGTAGAGCTGTGAGTTAGCTCTTTACCCAAGAAAAATCGTGGATGGATTCCTTAGTAAATTATCTAAAAGATGGTACTGTCCTTGACAACAAAAAGGAAGTGCAAATATTGGCTTACTAGGCTGTGAACATATGCTAATTGATGGGCAGTTTGTATAAATATAGCATATCTCAACCCTACCTTTGATGCCTTTTCCCCAAGGAACCTAGAGGGTGTATCTGAATTACATGGGAGCATATGCGTAATTTAGTAAAGGCATAAACAATTTTACATTTAAGCACTGCAACTTGGGGTTATTGGGCCCAAATATAAAAAGATGCAAAGGATGTTTTCGGCACATCCTTAAAAGCTAGAAGCATGAGTTAACTGAGTAATACACATGTAACAAGTTAAAATTGCCTAACCAGCCCTTATCCTTTCGCCTAGTAGGGCTAGATATTTTAAGACCCTTTTCAAAGTCTACTACCCACGACAATTCATCATTGTCATATAGACTACTTTACCAAATGGTTGAAGTCGAGGTATGGGAAAGATACTAAGCAGAAAGTGGAAGCTTTCGTCTTCAACCCATCATGTCAAGATTCAAAGTTCCGTACATGATAATTATAGATAAAAGGCCTGTAGTTTGACAACAATAAGTTTTTGGGCATTTTGTGAGGGACAGCATTGGGCTCACATACGTTTGTGGTGCATCGTTAGACAAATGGATAAGTCAAAGCTATAAACAAGATCATACTGCATAGGTTAAATGGAAAGTGGATTAAGTTTAAAGGAAAGTAGCCCATTAACTACTAAACATCCTATGGGGATATAACCAAACCCTAAACTGTAACGGGGGAGATACCATTTAAATTAGCCTACGGCACGAAGCCATGTTGACGATTAAGCTGGACTTTTCTAATCTACGATGCTAATTTTGAAATTACTAAACAAGTTGGATTGACAGGAATTTGGACACTATTGTTGTAAGATGAAAGCAATTGGTGTGTGAGCAAATCAAGGAAAGCTTTGGGACACATTAGAAGATCCTATCAAGATCTGAGAATCATTGGTGAGGGCACTTATTAATTAGAAAGGGTTTGATGGATCATCATCCTCAAACTTAGAATGCCAAGAATCTAAAATTTTATTTCAATTAATATACGAATTATTTCTACCGTTTCTTATTGACCAAAACCAACATGATTGTAAGATTGGTACTTATTTATGACAATTATATTTGAAGTCTTATTGTTTTGGTTAGATTGCCAAATAAAAAAATTCTAGCTACACATAAATGAATTGACCTAGGTCGAGCCTAACGTTTAACGAAGTATACAAATTAACCTTACGGGTGAGTAATTTTGATTAGTCTATAACTCAAATGGTTAATGGACGTATAAAACGATGGCATATGATATAAAATATGCCGAAAGATAGTAGGGGTTTTGAAATAAAATAAGCCCAAAAAACAAAAGTGTGCGATATAAAACATGCTGAGAAACAACTAGCATGTGAAAAAAAAAAAACATGCTAATGATACATATACATACAAACCGAAAAAATGCATATTTTAAAATTAAATGTCATAAGCACTCGACATCACCTTGAATAATTTCAATTGATTATTTAAAAGAGAATACAATGTGCCAATACAATAAGTTGTATGGCTTATCCTCATATTTAGCAAAAGTGATTTTTAAATCAATGGCTAAGGGTTCCTCGACAACTGGGGTCAAGTGAGCAACTTCTTTGGTAGAGAGCCTCATTATCGCTTTGATTCATACTCTTATCACCTACTTGTAGCCTTCATCTTTGTTGGCACACTAACTTTGTGTCGACGCACAAGTCAGACATGAGAGATCATAATCGGGGTAAAGCTTCAAGCCCTTCTCTTGCACTTAAACCCCTTTCAAAAACTTCTTATTGAAGCCTTCAATTGCCAACAGGATACTATATCGAGAGCCTCTTTAACTGATGGGCCTTTCCTCACAGTTTCCTCAACTCGGGTACACGCTCTTATGTTCGATTGTTTATCTCTAACCCTTTTTCTTTTCTTTTAGCTTTTCTTTACATTGCTCACGGGAAATAATTCCCCAACCCCAGCACCTTTTTTCTTCTTTTTTAACTCCCTTTTAAGCCTTTAGAATTTTGCTTTTCTTCCATTTATCCTTCAAGCAAAAATTCATCGTGGTGACATGTCCAATTTTTTCAACACAATTCTTCCTTTAAACTTTTAAACCCCCATCTTTGCCCAATCCTCACATTCTTCAGCAGATTTTTGGGCTTTTAAGCATTTTATCATTTTCAATTTTTAAGCAAATTTTTTTTATTACAATCAAGAAGATTGGGGGGATACAAATACAAACTAAGATATAAAACCTTTTTTGCCCCTTTTTAACCTCGCTAAATTGTCAAATGTGGCTGCTCTTTGGAAAAAAAATGAATTAATCAATAATTTGATAATTAAAAACAATGGTTATGGGGTACCACATCATCCAATTTTGGTTGCGAATATCTTATTACAACCGCCCAAACCCCGTTACATCCTTTTTTTTTTCAATATCTTTATCTTTTGGAAGAATAATTCCTTCCCTTAACTAAAAATTTCGTCTTTTCCCTTAAAAGGGGTTTGTAACCAAAAAGTGGTTTAACAAGGGGGAATTTCTCACCAACCCTTACTGGGTGAATTTACACTACTGAGTGGAACATTAATCACATTGCCTCCTTTACCTTTTTTCCCAAGTCCCAATTTCTTGAGGGTTGGCAGGGATTTCCTTTCCCCTCTTTTAAACCCCCTTTCACCACTTCTTGCCATGAGACCCTTCTGTAGTAGTGACTATTTTAATCCCTTTCTG
>JAMXBC010001001.1:0-10805 GCA_024138005.1 Lumnitzera racemosa
GAGTAGTGTGGTTATGTAATACCTATGATTTAGAAACCTATTAGATAGCCTTAAAACCTTGTCACAGCAATATATAACTGCTAAAAGCTCTATTTTCTGTTGTAGCATAGTTTCTTTAGGCCTCATTCAAAGTTCTTTTAGCATAGTATATATTAAAAAAAAAAAATTAAACTTACATGAGAAATGGCTTGCCTCTCTTTTGCCACCCCCCATAATGCTCTTACTACATAGTCATTTGCATTACACATTGACTTGAAGGGAAGCAAGAATAGGTTGCAACAAATCTCTGCTACCAAAGTAAGCTTCTCCTTTAATAGATTGAATGCTATAAAAAGCTGATTATAAAAACAAAAGTAGAATCTTTTTTTAGTATATTACAAAGCGGTATAGAGATTTAGAGAAGTCCTTATAAATCTCCTGTCGAAGTTAGCATGTCAGGAAGCTCCTTACTCCTTTGATGGAAGTGGGTTGGTGGCAACTCCATATTTATTCTACTTTTTCCTTGTCAACTTCAATCCCTTTTTGATACCTTGTAGACTAAGACTATTTCCTCTCTTACCTCAAAATGGCATTTATTTTCTAGTTCAGAAGTAAATTAGTCTCACTTGCATCTTTTATGCATACAACTAAAATTAGTCTGGAATGATTCAAATGACTTCCTAATGATAGGAAAGTCATCCATTAAATTATGTTAATAAAATTTCTAAACCTGTCAGAAAATATAGACATTCATGCTTCGTTAGAAAGTAATAGCAGGTGCTATTATAGAGACAAAAGGTAGTCTTTTTAAGGCAAACAGTACCCTTTAGGGCATGTTAAAAAGGTGGTTTTCTCTTAGTCTTCGGGTGCTATTTGAATCTGGTTATAAACCAAATTAACATATAGAAATCAGTAATAGTCATGCCCTGAAGTTTTTTTTTCTAATCATTTGATCTATGAAAGGAGGGGGAAATAGTCTTTAAGGGGTGGCATCATTTTGTTTTCTTTGTCATATACAAACTCTCCACCCAGTCACGGTGTAAGTAGGGATTAACTCATTAGCCTTATTTTAAACTATAGTTATACCACCCTTTTTTATGCCTACCTGAGTGGACAACCCCATATACTATTTGAGATAGAGTAGATGATTACATGCATCCAATATATGAGAACTCTTTCTTTACTATTCTCATAGGAGTTGGGTTAGTGTTTTTATGATTGTATTATGGGTTTGCACTCAACCTCCAACAATATCCTTTGAGATGTGGGATCAAAGGACCTAATCCCCTTTATATCGCCAATGGTCCACCAATGGCTACATTATGTTATCCTTAGAACTCTTAGGAGTTGTTGCTCCAATCACCTAATCAAAGAAGAGAGATGATTTTACTATGTATCATTTGTTCTAAGTTAAGCATATTTTAAATGAATAGGTATTGGTTTAAGTTTAAGCATCGGGGGTTGTTGTCAATGATGGTCTGGCTTCTTCTCATGGTGTCTAGCTCTTCATAGTATTCAAGCTTTGAGTTACTAACATCCTATTCCATGCATTCCTTCCTCATCTCATCATTATCACTCCAAATCATCAAATCCCTAAGAACTGATTTCATTGGTATCTAATCCTGTATTCTCTTTTATGGACTCACATGTAATCTTCATCAATATGTAACATATTTTACAATCATCAAATTTTTTTATGGCTTTCATAAACATTAAAGTACTTGTCATCATAACTCGTAAAGTAAGGCTTACCTTTTCTTACATCTATTATGTCTTACTGTTGTAAGAAATGTTTGCCAAGGAATCTTGAAGATAACCTCTCATATCTTCCTCAATTTCCGAGACTGTAAAGTCAACTAGAAAGATGAATTTGTCTGCCTACATTTGGGACATTTCTCTACACTGCCCATTGTTATTTGATACTCTTGTCAGCAAGTTATATGGTAACATGAGTCTCCTACAATTTTCATGTCTTAAGCATCCTGATAATAGATAAAGGCATTACAATTTATACTATGCCACTAGCATCAATAGGAACTTTATCAAAATGAAGATTCCTAAAGTATAAGGAAAGGTAAAACTCACATTATCTCTTTTATTTTCTGAGTAGGTTGGATAAATCTTTCTCTTCTTAGTGGGGTAGAATCCTTAAGGATTTAGCATATGTAAGGAATTTTCTAAAGTTGCCATCTCTAACAAAGGACTGTTGGAAAACATCTAAGAATTTAGCAAATTATGATATTAGTTTACGTTGCTTCAATCTTCTTAGAAAGGGAAGGAGGAGGACCTATCGGTTTCACTTGTAATGACTTATGCTTTAGTTCGTCTACTCCTATTGTTTCCCTCTTACCTTTCTTGGGATTCTCATCTTTTCTTTAAACTTGTTTGTCAACTATTTTTCTTCTTCCCTTACCCCTTCTCAAACATTATGGGCATTAGATAACTGTTGGTGATTCTCTTCAGTATTGCTAGGTAAAGACCTTAATGGTCTATTACTCCACGTTAAGTGATCTAATAATATGATCTATAAAATTCTAAATATTTGGCCTATTGATTCTGTAAACATGGTGTTAGGTCTTTTGCATATAGCTCTACATAGCTCTTTTATTCCAGATTGATTTTGCTGAGTTGGTATTTTGAGTAGGGACCTTTCTTCTTAATCCAAGTGGTGGTTTTTAAATGAATTATTCTCATTCCTCAGAGAAGTTTAGATGATTGCGTCACCTGGATTGTATTTGTTCCATAAGGTCCTTGATTATCCTATTGGAAGTGTTGACATAGTTCACCTGCTCTCTATTAGATGAAGTTGAGGATTCCCAAATAAGGTACTCATGACTCGAATGTTGGTCTGAACATATATCTTCACAAAATGTATTTGGATTAGCATTAAGAGATTGTTTGAGGCAAGTTAACTTACCCTAAGTGTGGGGAGTTAAAATTTGAGATGTTAATTAAGTACATAGTGGTCATTATCATGGACTAATGCCACTCTTTGTCTTTACCTCTCCTCGTTTTGCCAATTTTGTGCATTGGAGGCCAATCTATTCCCATCCATACTACTTGCTTCAATCATAACTCTTTACCTTTTAGTTACCTCCAGCTGCAGGTTTATACTAAAGACCTCAATGTCCTCATCTTGGTTGAGATAGAAATTTTAATCAGGAGATTATCTAACAATCCATGTTGTGGGTTTTTCTTTATTGGCCTCCTTGAATCTCTGCCTATGCCTCGTAAAGTGATTTCACTACTAAACGTGGTAAAGTTAGTATATCATTCCTCTAGTCTTGAAGTTCTAGTTGGTGGGAAAAATTCCTTAGAAATTTAGATGAAGAGGTCTGGCCCATGGTTTGGTAATGGAATCTTGTTGGTAGTAAATTGAACCAGGGCTTTAGGCTTTATCCCTTCGTGAGATGGGAAAGGAGTTGTAATTTGCTGACCTCATCTGTAACATTGTTCATCTTTACTATATTACAATTTTGGAGGAATACTACCAATTTGTTCATCAAGACTCTCTTTGGATATCCTTTAAAACTGATTTGTCTGACCATTAATTGAGTATATGGTTTTAATTTGAAGTATATTGGCCTGAATGATAGGCCCTCCTTATGGTAGACTATTACAGGGGTATTGTATAGTCTTGTAGTGTCTTGAAAAAACCCTATATTTGATTGATTATTATCATTTCTGCCATTCTCAACTTCCTACATTCCTCCTTCTTTTGTTCTACTCTCCCTTTAATTGATGTAAGTGCACTCTATTTTAGATATCATCGATTGATATATCGTCGAGCCCTTCTACTCTTTATACATAAGAAACACCTGCAAAGGAGAATAAGAAACAATAACGTCGTAAAAGTTGTGCCTAAACTATCATAGAATTGGAAAGGTTTAATTTTATTAGTCTTAGCAACGGTGCTGAAGCTTGATCCTTGCAACATTTATATAAGGAAATATAGCAAATACTCCAATAAGTTTACTAGTCAGTATCAAGTAATAAAGAGTAATAAGGTTGTTGATCCCTCGAGGATGAGAAACTACTAAACCTATAAAAAGCTCTTATCAATATTTAGGCAATTAGATTTGGACAGTTAATTAAATAATCTATGATTAACATTAAGTTATCGTAGAGAAACTCACGGGAGAGTGTATAACAAAATGAAGCAATTCTATTAAGAATGCGAGAAAAAACATAATCTACCTTAGTTGTTCTAATCAAATGTCATTATGTTATATGGATTTAATAGTTAAGTATCATTCAAGTAAAATTATCATGCCTTAAAATTAAGGACTTAAAGCTCTAATTAATCAATCACTCTTGCAATCTCCAATTAACAGTGGGCTCTAAATTACAATAAAATTTCCCAATGTTATGATTGGACCTAATGCCCTAAATTAACTACCCTAATGTCTTAGCAAATAATTAATTAGGGTCATTGCATTAATCCTGGATGATCTCTCACTGATCTAAATAACACCGCTTCTACATTGGCTAATTAGCTTAATCAAGAATTCTTAGCAAACTCTATATCAAACTCCTGCATCAATATGCTTCTAACAAAATTATAATCAATGTAAATATTACAATTGAATTATAAAAATTGCAATCATCAATTATCCCACATCTATGAACCCTTATACATGACTACAATTATCACTTTTTAGCCACGTAGGTTTCATCAATTTCTCATAATTAAAACTTAGCTAACATTGAAATTTTGGCATAAAGCACCAATTCACAATCAAAACTTGTAAGAAATTTCATGATTGAAAGTAAGAACTAATTTTAGAATTGCATAAACAATAATATAATAGAAGACACCAATTCTACAAACAATGATAAAGAACTCTAGCAGAATTCTAAGAATTATCTCCATAACAATGGTAAGGTTTTTCCAATGATCTAGAACCTACTACAAGAATAACTTTCAGAATATTCCTTCGGACTTCATCTAAAAATATCTAAGTAAAAGGAAAAAATTGAAAAATGAAGTCCTTCCAAATGTTAACACAAGCATATTTTATAGGAGTAAACTAAGGATGTCTCTTGAAATGATTTAGTTAGAAATCAAAGTTAGCTCAAGGCCGACTGTTTTTGATTTGAAGGCTAGAATTAAGAAGGTTGGTAGCCTTGAAAGTTGGCTAGCAGCTCTCAAATTGTAAGTTGGATCAAGGGCCGATGCCTTCATTCATAATGCTTTATATCATCCTTGGTCAACATAGATGATTCGAGAGCTTCCTTCAATTGCGCCAAAACTCCTCCAATTGCTCATATTTCACTATAAATCCTTGAAGAACTAAAATTCCAAATAAATATACACAAGTATACACTTTTTTTAATGATTTCTATAAAATCAATATTAATTCAATATTAAAAAACGTTATTTTGTTTAGAAATAAAATTTTATTTATGAAAAAAAAAAATTATTTTAACTATTTTGATGTAAAATTTTTAGGAAAATAATTAAACCTTTATTTAAAGAGCCTTATTAGTTTTTTTTAAATGGCTTTAAATTTATTCCTAAAACCCTCACTTTATTATTTTTTAAAGATCATTTAGTTTAAAAATTTATTTCCATGTAATTTCCTTTTTTTAAAAATTTCAAATTTAAAATGGGGTGGTCCATTAAATTTAATAGTAAAAATGGCCAAATATTAGATATTGTTTATATTCTAATCTAGCTCTATTAAATTTAAATAGTAAGATTAGCTACTAAAGAAATTTATCTAAAAAAACAAAAAAAAAAATTTGGAAAACTCTAGCATTAAAAAGGGGTTTTGATAACTTATCTATTAAAATCTATAAAAAATTCATGCAAAATTGACCATACACAGGTTTTTTTAATGAATTTTAGGGGAATTCATGAAATTGATTTTTTGCACTCAAGCAAAGAAATTTTTTATATAAAAAAAGCAATTAAAATATTTTTTCCTCAATTGACTAAGTATTTAAATTTTACTTTTTTTTGGGTTTAATATATGAAATCAATTACTTGGCTAGTCTATGACCTATTTTCTAATCGTATAAGCAAAGGTGGATAGCGTTTTAAAAACCCCGATGGTCTGTAATTTTAATAGTACTCTAGAATCTTTAAAGGAATATCAAATCATTATTGGGCATTAAAAAACGTAAACTCAAACCTAATATTGTCATGCAATTTTGTAATTTCCAGAGCATTTGACTAATTCCTAATAAAAAAAATTCCATACAAAAAAATCTATTTATGCCCAAAAATTTTCCCTCAAAAATCACAAATCTACTAACAATCCATTTTATTAATGTTTAAAATGAGAAACAAAGGGAAATACATAAAAAACATTGACATTAAAAAATAGGAAAATTTGGTGAAAACTATTTTGGTTTTTGGGACAAAAACCCATAAGAAAAACTTTAAACCCCATGCCTTTTTATGTTTTCGAGCTTCCAAAAAAAAATAATGAAATACTTAATCATCTAAAAACCCCTTTAATTTTACTAAACCTAGCCCAAAAAATAAGAAAAATCAGAAAATCCAGAAAATGGCTCTTTCCTTTGTATAACGTTTTTTTTAGCTTTTTTAAAAAATTTGTAATGTCCAAAAGTTGTAGTTAGGTTTAGTGTTAGGACGACTATCACCTTTCCCCAAGGTTTTATGATAACAATGTGGGGTTAAGTTTTTGGGATTGCATACAAATGTTATTGGGGTGGCATCCAAATGATAAGAGAGAGAGCTTTTTTAGCATTAATTTTCTTAAAAGGGCAACCGAATGATTTAGTGTACATCCATATATTATGCACCTCTAATATTATCTAAATGTTAGCGGGCAAATTTCTAAAAGAGATTTTAACCCTTGATCTTTTAGGTAGGTCCCCAAAATGAAAAAATGCTTCCAAACCCCACCTTATAACTTGTATAAAACAAAAAATTTAAGGTTTTTCAATAAAAACTTGATCTTTTTCTTTCACAAAATTTTCTTGATGCATGATTCCCCTATCTCAACATTTATTTTCATTTAATTACATTGAGTAATTATTTTAAGGGGAGAAAATACAAAAATTCATTTCTATCTGATAATTTATGTAAAAATTAAGAAAAAAAAGAATTTTTGGGTTTACATTGTCTATCAAAACAAAACGATGATACTTGGTTTAAGCTACAAATTTAAAATACCCAAAGGAAAAAAATAAAAATTCTCTTTTTAAAAGGGCTTATCAAAGGTTTTCCCAAATATCTCTTTGGGAAAGAAAGATTTTTTGACTTTTTACTAAGGAAAAAATGGAAAAACCTTTCAAAATTTAAAGGGTGCAATTTCCCAAATTCCTTTCAAAATTTTTTATATTGATTTATTTTGACCTCTTAATTGTTAGTTTGGTGGTAAAAAAATAAACATTAGCTATTGTTGATGATTTTATAAATGCCAAGGCTTTTTAAAATTTTTTGTAAAAAAGAATGAAATAAATCTGTGCTTTTTTAAAATTGACAAAAAAGTCTAAAAGGAAGTGCAAACAAATTTCCACTTTAAGAGTAAATATGGGAAGGTTTTTTGAGAAGGGTTTCTTTGCAAAATGTAAAAAAGGGAAAGCTTTTGAATTTTGTTTAAAAATTTTTTAAATTCCGGTTTTATAAACATTCATAATTCAACTAAATTGGAACAAAGCTTACCATTCTATTGGCCCTTTTCACTTTTATAGTTAACCTTTAATTAAAAATAAATCAAAAATGATTAATAAATTATAATTAAATTTTTTTACATAAAAAAATTTATTTTAAAAAACTATGGGAATTGGGAATTTTAGTTTTTTTCCTTATAAAAAAAATTAAAAAAGAAATTTAATAAATCTTTAATTTAATTTTTTACTTTTAATTCAAAATTTTGGGGAAATAAGGAAAGGTTAAAGGGGACAGTACTTTAGAAAAACCCGGGTTTTTTGCTTTTATAAAAAACCCGGCATTAAAATTAATTGGAAAAGATCAAAGAAATTTTGTCCCCAAAAAAAAGAAAAAGACATTGAAAGGAAAAACCGTTTTGAATTTAAAACAGCCCCCCCCCAAATAACCCTTTAAACTATGTCCAAAATGGAAAATTTTTAAAATTTAGTTAACTAGGGGGGGGAGTTTTTTTTTTTTATTAAAAAATTTGTTTGGCCCCCAACCCCCTATTTTTTCCCAAAGGGCATGAATCCAATTAATGGTTTGCCAATTTTTTTGAAAAATTTTGGGGTTCCCTTCAAAAATTAAAAAGTAAATTTTTTTTCAAACCTTTAATTTTTTAAAAAAAAATGTTTAATAAACTTGATTAAAAAATATTAAACCAAATAAACAAGAATTACTAATTTAACTAAAAACTTTTGGGTAAACATTCCTCTTTTTTTTTGCTTTCCCCACTTTATTATTCTTTCTTTTTTTAAAAATTAAATTAACTGTAAATTTATTTTTTTATAAATTTTTTCTTAAAAAATTTAGGGACATTTCCCTTTTTTGGGAATTTTTTTAAAGGGTTTTTTTTTTTTATTAAAAGGATTTCAAAAGGGCAACCAATTAACTCCTTAGTTTAATTAAAATTTTTTTTTTTTTTTTTTTTTTTTTTTTTTTTTTTTTTTTTTTTTTTTTTTTTTTTTTTTTTTTTTTTTTTTTTTTTTTTTTTTTTTTTTTTTTTTTTTTTTTTTTTTTTTTTTTTTTTTTTTTTTTTTTTTTTTTTTTTTTTTTTTTTTTTTTTTTTTTTTTTTTTTTTTTTTTTTTTTTTTTTTTTTTTTTTTTTTTTTTTTTTTTTTTTTTTTTTTTTTTTTTTTTTTTTTTTTTTTTTTTTTTTTTTTTGAATTTTTTGATATTTTAGTTCTTAAAGGATTTGAGTGGGAAATTTTTGAACATTGAAAAATATTTATTTTTTTATGGGTTCTACTCAATAAATTGTATTATTAATTATAAACCACATTTTTTCAAACTTTGGGGTCAAGATTCAATTAAAAAATTCTAACCTTTATAGAAAGCCTTACCCTCAAATTAATTTATTAAAGATTTTTTTTATTTTTCTCAAAAAATAGGTTGGTAAAAAAACTAGTATAGATTCCATTTCCCTTATTAATTTTAAAACAAAAAAATTTTCCCCCTTAAAAATTTTTTCTTCCAAATACTTATTAAATGCACAATTCTTTTTTTTATTTTTTCCTATTAACATTCAAAAAATTTAAAATTTAATTTTTATATAATTTTTTTTAAAAATTTAAAGATTTGATTGTTTGAGGGTAACAATAACAAATTTTGATTTTTTAAACTTTCATAAAATTTGATTTGAAATTTTAAAATTTAATTTAAAAAATTTTTTTTTTGTTTTAAAAAATTTTTTTTAAATTTTAATTAATTTTTTGAAATTTTAATTTTTAGAAATTTTCAGGGGTTGTTAAAATTAATAATTGTTAATTAAATTAAAAGAAGGTTTTAAAATGTTAGAATATTGGGATTAAGATTTATTTTTTGAAAAATTTTATTTAAGGATTATTCATTACTTGGGAATGTTTTTAAAAAATTTTAAACCCTTTTAGAGATGAAATTTTGAAAATTGACTTTAAAATTTTAATTTTTGGGAAAAAATTTAGGGGAAAAATAAATATAATTTAAAAAAAACAAATTTTTTGATAATAATTTTTTTTTTTAATATTTAATTTTTAAAACCATGGATTTCTATAACAAATGTTAAGATTATATAATTTAACCCAAATTTTTAATTCCTAAATTGAAAATTTTTTGTTGTTTTAGCCTTTGGGGCCAACCTATTTACTTTAATGATAACCTTTTTAATGGTTTTCTTTTTATTTTAAATTTTTAAAATATTTCAACTTGCTAAGGAATAAATATTATTATTTTATAATTTACAATTTTAGTGTATTGATTTTTATTTTCAGGTGTTTTAAATTGTATTTTTTATGAGATTCTAAAATAGTCTTTTTCAATTAAAAGGGAAAAAAAAGGTAGATTATGAAAAATGATAATTCAAAAATATTATTTTTCAAACCAAAAATATACCCACTTTAATTTTACAAAAGGAACCAAACAAAACTTAAATTTAAAATTTTAATTTATAAAATTTTTTTTTTTTTGTTTTAATTTTTTTAAAAAATTTTCCCCAAAAAAGGGTTTACAACTAAAAAATAAAATGGGGTTTACTAAATTTTAAAATTAATTTAAAATTTAATTTTTGGGTTTAAAATAATGGGTTTTTTATTTTGGGTTTTAAATTTTAAAAGGGAAAATAATTTTGGAAATTTTTAAAATTCCCTTTTAAAAAGTTTGGGGGGGAAAAAAATTTTAAAGGGTTCCCGGGAAGGGTTTTTTTAGTTTTTCCGGTTTTTTTTCCAGGAAAAAAATTAAAAAAAAATTTTAAATTTTAAAGTAAATTTTTTTGGAAAAAAATTTTTTTAAAAAAATTTAATTTTAAAAATATTGCCCAAAAAAATAAAAAAAAAATTTAAATTGTTTGGAAATTTTTTTTAATTTTTTTTTTAAAAATTTTAAAAAATTTTAAAAATTTTTTTTTACGCAAATTTAAAAATTTTTTTTTTCCCCCAAAAAAATTTAAAATTAAAAATTTAAAAAATTTTTAAAAAAAAATTTTTTAAACCTAAAAAATGCAAATTTTAAATTTTAAAAAAAATAAAAAATTTAAAATCCTAAAAAGGGGGGTTATTTTAACAAATTAAAAAATTTTAATTAGTAAACCTCAAAAAAAATTTCAATTTTAAACTGAGAAATGGAATTTTAAATTTTAAAATTTAAATAAATTTTTAAAATTTTTTTAAAAATTTTTTTAAAAATTAAAATTTTAAAATAAAAAAATTTTTTTAGGGGTTTTTTT
>JAMXBC010001002.1:0-7500 GCA_024138005.1 Lumnitzera racemosa
TTTTTTTTGGGAAAAAAGTTCAGGAAATTGAAAGGACAGGAATTTTAAATAATTCCATATTTAATTGCAATGAAAATTCATAGCAAATGAAAAGGTAGTCTACCATCAATTCCATGTTAATTATTATGCAATTGAAAATGTTGTGGCAATTGAAAAAATTCATGAAATAAAAGGTCTTTTATTAATTTTAGTTAATTTTTTAAAAGAGATAAAACAGGAAAAGATTTTAATGATAAATTTTCTATTTAAGAATTACAAAAGAAAAGATAAAAGAGAGATATAACATTTTGCTTCTTAGTTTTTTCTATTTCTATTTCTAATCATAATTATTTAGCAATAAAAGGATTAAAAATTTGTTTTTGTTAACGTGTGTATGAATACCGCTAGTGGACTACATTTGGAGTCTTTGTAATAAACCCGCATTTTAAAAAAACAAATCGAATTTAGATTTCAACTGAACTCCATCCCCAAGAGAAGACGGTATTTCTCATCAAGGAAAAGGAGTTTTATAATCTTTTATTAACATATATATATATATATTACATGTACACATAAATCTTAGGATAATTTATATAGAAATTTTTTATTTCCATGTGTTCTTTCTGATCTATAAAATTTAACAGTGGTATAAAGCAACTTATGTAACATGTAAGAATATATTGGTATTAAACCCCTAATTTAATTCATAGAATAATTGTTATGATTTTGATGGGATTAATTTATTCATCTTGCATTATGGTTTTGATGTGAAACATAAGATCATTTGCTTTCAAATCGAAAATGTCTAATCTTTTTATAAGTGTAAATAGTGTTTGATATCGATAGTGTTTATTGATCCATGGACTGAGAAATTTCATAAATAATTTTTTTTATGAGAATTTAGTCATAGTAATCCTAAGTGTATAGACTAGATTATAATAATTATTTTGAATCAATTTTTTAATATGGTTTATGTTATTTTAAGAGGTATTAGTACTTATACATATCATGGGCCTATGCATGACAGGTTTTTTGTGTAAAATAATTATAAATTTATTAAATAGGGCCTGCAATGTCCTTCAAACAGGTTAAGTTCGAAAAATGGATGTAATTTTACTTTTCTTTGGTCTGCGTACTCATAGATAAAATGTAAATTGAGTATATGCAGGTCTATAAATCCAAATTTAAATTCCATTTGGTACTCTGTTTTCTAAATATTTTATAAAAATTTTTTTAGTATTAGAAACAGAAATTGGAGGTTTTACTCGAGACAAAAGAAGTTTAAAAAGGGGCCAAAGACAAGCTGCATCCAAGTTAATGGCTTTTGGTCCCATGACCTTCCCAGTGGGGGCCTAGCCTTGACCCATATTTTTTTTTAGTCGAGTCATATCATTTTATTATTGTTTTTAAATTTTTTTTACATATGCAAGTATTGGTTAATGATCGACAATAGTATACATGATTGGTGAAAGTTTTGGCTCACATTAAATAACTATAATTTTTTAAAATTTATTACTGGGTTGACTTAAATTGAATTATTGATTTGTTTAACTCGGGTAAGGCCAACAATGTAATGGGTAGGTATTGATTTTAAAGTTATACATTAAAAGAGTAGTCCATAGAAAATCCAAAAGTTTATAGTTTAAAAATTGGATAGTTAATTAAAAGGGCCTACCTAAAATAAAAGTAATATGTAGGTACATCTCACTGTATCATATTAATTTTATTTGGGATTTTAGATCTACTAAAAAACCTTCCAATCGGGTTTTTTCAAATCTAATAGAGGGGCTATTAGATTTAATAAAATAGTGGGAGATATTTTAAAAGTCATTTTATAAAATAAACTCATAAATGCTAAACTTTGCATCTATTTTAAAGATCTAAAATGACAAATGGCAAATAGCAATAATAACATTTTGCTACGATCCATTCTTTATAAAGACAATATCCTTACAAACCAAATTTCCTTAACTGGTTAAGGAACTTGAAATTGTCCCCTTTAAAAATGAAAGGAATTATATATCTTAAAGAGAAAGAAAATTAAAAAGCTAAGCAAGAATGGCCACCATAAAAAGAATATGAGTAATATCAGAAATACTTGAAGGACTCCCAGTTGATAAGGATTAAGGACTGATTACATACTTTTGAGCCTAAAGGCTCTCTCGGGTGGTTCTCCAAGCTGTTCATGGTAAGTTAAGTACCAAGGAGTAGTGCTTGTCTCAATCCGATCTACCGACTACTTGGCTCTCCATGCCATCCAAGGGATTGCTAAGGGGACCCAACCAACGTGTGGAACTGAACCCTCCACTATGTATTAATCCAAGCGCTAAACCTGAATACAACAATCTCCATGGTTTCGAGGCCAAGCTGACAACTATCAGGAGCTGACCAACTGAGGCTGACCGAATGTAAGCCGTTCCTAAGCTAACCCCAGTCTTGTCCCAACAGTCAAGGTGCCAAACTTCCAATGTCGAACCAACCTGAATAGAGGCCCACCCCTACTCGGTTCACTATACTCTTAGAATCACAAAGTAAAATGCGTGCATGGTCTTTTCTGATAACCATATTGTCCTTTTTAATAGAAAACATTAGCTGCACAAAATTTAAATTTTTTCTTTGAAAAATTTTTTTCCCTTCTTTAGCAAAAGGTATCCATTTTTGTAATTTTCCATAACTAGCCCTTTACCCTAATGGGGATTAAAAATAATCACATAATGAAATAGCCACAAAAAAAGAAAAAATACAAAGAAAACTGAACTTTTGCCCTTTCCCCCTTGAGCTAAGTGTCCTCTTACTTACTCCTAAGCTACTCTTATCTACTTTTTCAGCATGACTATGGCTTACCTTCGATTATACTTGTGCGTCATATCAAATATGACTTAAACATGTGAGGCTTGGTGCGTCATATCCTTCCAATGTACGGAACCCCCTACCCCCCCCCGCTATCATTTTTTTTTTAAACCCATTTTATATTTAAACCCCACCTTTTTGGTCATACATGATTTGGGTTCGAGATAGGGGTACATCTTGTTAAACCTAGCTACATTCAAAGCGCTTTTTTGCTACAGCTCTTTTGAAGTTTATCACTGCTCCGTGTGAAGGGGTTTATTTTCGCAGGGATTTTGGGGTAGCTAAATAGTGTTTTGTACTCTTTTTTTCCCCTATTTTCGACATGCAAAAAAAAGTAGGGTTGACTATTTTTGATTTTTGTTGTAAAGAAACCATCAATGAAAAGGATGACACCCTAGATTGAAAAATTTAAAGGGTGCGCATTCCAAGTTTCTCTAGTATTAGTGATTTTAAGGACTACCAAATTTGGGGTAATAAGATGAAAAAAATTTTTAAATACCAGAATCCTGATAAGTAAAGTTAGATTTAAAGTATTGTAGTTCACTGGTTTTTCCCCTTTATGGGGGAAAAAACTTCAAGCTACTGGGAGGGGGGAAAGGGAGAACAAGAGATTAAGAGTTGGGATGATTAAAGAGATTCATGGGAAAGGTTTGGCCAACTATTACTATGGGATCCTTAAAGAGACTATAAAAATAAGATAAGGAGTTGAGTGTAAACCACGTTAAGGAATTCCAATGCTAATGATCCGATCAAGTTATAGAGCCCAAAGATAAAACTGTGTCTCATTCATTAGTGGGTTTGAAGTAAGACGGAGATTCCTAGAAACCTACTTTAGAACCTGAAAATTAATCTAGCGCCTAGGGGATAAAAGGCCCCAAATAGGAAGTTTCCCCTGATCACCCTTAACCCCCTAAGAAATAACTAACCTATTTTGATAACCTTAAAGAACCAACCACCAATGAACCCAACCCTGCTCAGACAACCCAACCAAGGGAAAAAGGGAAACCCCCGAAAAGCTCGGAAACTGGGGTTTAAGGAAAAGATGAGATCAAGTGTTTCAAATTCAAAATTTAAACACATGGTTGCTCAATCCCAAACGGGCGAACAATGGTGATTCGGGGTGAAGTGAAAACTATTGGGGTCAACAAATGATGAAGAAATAGAGGGCTAAAGAAGAGGGAAAAGTCAAGCATCTATGAGGAAGTCTCTACAACGGGAAAGGGAACTTCATGAAAACCTTTTTATTTTTAAGGGATAATAGGAAAACCCGTCCAGAAGACAAGCAGAGAGAAAATCTCCATATTATGTAAGGTAAATAAATCACTATGCCTTTTGACTTTGCAATAGGAGCACACCAAGCACCTCTGTATTTAGGGTCTGCATTGAAATTGTCAACAAAAACCCCACCAAACCTTAAAAGTTTCATTAGCTTATAAAGGAGCCAAACAATGAACAAACAATTTTTTCTGACTGATTTCTATTGGCAAGAACGGAGAAGTGCTTTGCGAATGCACCTATAATGCATCCCACCTTCTACTTGGACAACCGGGGATTTTGATCGGCAATTATATAGAAAGAAGAGGAACACATTTTGTAAAGCATAACAAAAGAAGGTTGGGGGAAATGACCCCAAATGGAAAAAATCACATTCTAGTTTACCGAACCTAAGGGGAGGGGGGAAAACCCCAAAAATAAAAAGAAAAGGATTGAGCCCGATTTTTTCGCTTTCGAGAGGCCTCTAAGAGAAAACCGGGGGAGGAAGAGCTCTGACCGAAGAAAAAACCATATTGAGAATTTTCCAACTTTTTTCCTAAAAGACAACAAAGGGTTTGCCCCAATCAAGTTCAAGCATGCAATTGACTTGCAGCCAAGAATCACACCAAAAAAACTACTTAAACTGAACACCAAACGGGTTCCAATTGTCAGGCAATAGTGACCCTATGGAAAAAGGGGTAGTAATAGTCCTTACCCCATTCTTTTCCAAACCCTTTATAAATGAAAAAAGAAAGGGGGTTTTGGGAAAATGTATGTAAATACCAATCAACAATCAATCAATTGAATCCCTTTAAAGTACAAGATCCCAACCTACATCCCTAGCCAATGACATGCTAGATGATTAAGAAGCAAAAGTATTCCTAAATCAACCCAAATCTAGGTACCCCACAAATAAAATCAGAAGGAAATGAGTGGAAGACCACTTAAAGACACACATATTTATATGAATACTTAAAACGCTATTTGGATTGCCAATGCACTGAACACATCATACAACTTATGAATCATGTCCTAAGAATTTTTTAGGAAAGTTGTCGGTTTTTACTTTGATCTTTCTAGTGCACAGTCCCAAACCGGGAGACTCACCAAGAAGGGGATTTTTTCCAAATTCGAGGTGATTATCTTGGGATTTTTTATAGTAAAGGGTACATCTAAGTTGATGAAGAAGAAAAAGGATCATAAAGGGCTTAAGCCGACTTTTCTCTCAAGAGAAGTTCCACACTTACATTTTCTATCACAAATTTCATAAAAAATTTTTTAGTACAATGGGGCCCCTCCACTCCCGAACTCTAAAAAAAGAATGTTGAATTCAGATGGGGTGAAAAGAGAGAGGATTTTGAGGTGAAGGAGAAGCAACTACAACCTCCTCTTACTTTGCCAATTTCGATAAGGTGTTTGAATAAAGGTGATCATCCAAACTAAGATGGGGCTATACGAGCAAGAATTTGACCTTTTGGGTTACTACGCAAAAACTCGAAGAGCCACCCAACTACCCCACTAGACAAGGATTCTACCCCTTAATCTAAGACCAACGATTGGAAACATAATCTATCCCAAAGGAATTTGTGATCTACACTGATCGACCCTTTTAAGATATCAAAAAACCCAACCCGAATTTGCTAAAAGACAACTAATAGTTAGTTCGTGGGGGGTTTTTTCTTAGTCAAAAAATACAAGACAGAAAGAACAATATAGTGACAACGCCCCCTGTAAAGACAACATACCCTCCTGACTGAGCACAAATGAGCTACTTGGTTTTTTCAGCCATCAAGAATTGTATGCTAAACCCTACGCTCTTATCTACACCCTTGTGAGGAAGGACAGATTTAACATTATCACAAAAAAGAGGGATACTTATTCAAGAACAAAGGGCTATGTATCTCACTTTTTCCATACAGAACTACTTATGAAAAGCGCATGGGAGGGGGATTGACGGGAACATTTTAGCTAATGCCAATTTTATGAGGTATTACCTCTAGATTTTTTGGGCCCCGGATGAAGAAGATTAAATCAATGCTAAAAAGTGTGCAACCAATGAAAAGAAAAGATCGAGCCAAGAAAGGGACACACTAACCCTTGTTTATCCTAACCAAACCATGCCCTGATTAAGTATGGCACATTTAATTTCCGAGGACGTCCAAAGGGGAAGGGACCTATCATGGTAGTTGGGGATCAATATAGAAAGAGGCACATTTTATCCCTCGTAAAACAATGACCTTTCAACTACTCTTTTTTTTCTTGCATTAGAATCACAATGCACAAAAATCCCAAGACCATTGTTTCAGACCGAAACCCCAAGTTCAGAGCTACTTTTGGAGGACTTGAAAAGGGCGAAGGGGAACCAATTTTTACAACACGTCCTAACTCCAAAAATTGATGGATAGACAAATTTGTCAACAAACCCAAAGAACCTTGCTGGGGTTTGTTGTCGAACAAACTGGCCTTTTGGGATCTATGCTTCCCAAATCATTGAGTTTGCATACAAAAACCATCCATATGTAATAACATACCCCCTTTAAAGGTTCCCTAAAAGGTTAAACCCAGAGCTCCCTTTAAAAACCAAGCCCCCTAACCAAATTCTTGATGATAAAAAAACCAACCGTGAGAGAGTTGAGGCCACAAAGCAATCACCAAAAGTTGTAGAGAAACGGGGTGGGTTTAATATTAATTTAAAAGCGAACCCGAAGATGAAGGAAAGAGAATTTCAACTAGGTAATTTTTGTCTGGATATCCCTCAAAAAGGAACGACCCCCAAACTTGAGAAAGAGCAATTGTTTCCTAGGGCCGACAGACCTACTTGAAAAGATCGACCCTAATCCCTAAAGATTAAATTTGTTTGGAGGTAGGGGGTCTCGAACCCTAAACTTATCGACCCCCAAACCCTTCTCCTCGAGGACAGCAACCTGAACAACCAGAATGATCCCAAATCTAAAATAACCTAAAGGGAGATAAGGATCAAGACCGTTTACACACTCCCAAACTTGGGGTCTTTTTGGGTGGTTCCCCTAGCCAGGTGATTTAAAGCACCAAGGACAATTTTTTCCCGTTCGATTTGCCATTACTTCACTCCCCAAAACCATCTGGGTTTTTCGAGTGACTACCCAACACGTGGAACCGACCCTCTACATGCATTAGTCCAAGTCCAAATTTAATACACAACTCCATGTATCGGGGCCCAAGCTAAAAACCCTCAAGACCCGCCCACCGGGGTAAACCAAAATGTGACCTTTCCCAAAGCTAACCCCAGTCTTGCCTAGTAGTAAAGGGTCCGAATTTTCTGATGCAAACATACCTGAACAAAGGCCCACCCCTGCTGGGGTTCACTATACTGTCAAAACACAAAGTAAAAATGGCATGGTCTTTCTGAAAACCGACTATCCTATCTACAAATTTTCG
>JAMXBC010001003.1:0-10785 GCA_024138005.1 Lumnitzera racemosa
TTGATTATAGTACATTCCAAATTATTTAGCAGGCGGTCTATTACCTTTTAAGCTTGAGAGTTAATTTCTTTTAAAGAATGTTTTTGGTATAAAGGGTTTAAAGAAGTCAATAAGTCGTATGTTTGTTTAAGGAACTAAGAAGGGTTTTTTAAAAAATAATATCCAAAATTAGTGGGAAGAATTTAAGAATCTTGATATAAGTTGACTTTTTTTTAGGACTAGTTATTGGTTGTATTTTGGTTTCTTAATCTTAACTCTCATAGTTAAATTACAAATTTAATCACCTATTCTTTTCTCTTTGGGGTTTTAACATAACTATACCCATTCAAAATAGATTCCATAACCCAATTGTTGTTAAAAAACTTTTTTATTTTCAATAATTTTTTCATTTTGATTACTAAACTGAACTGCATTTTTGCAAACAAACTTCGGGAAACTAAATTTTTAATTAGAAGGGTTTCAGTTTAAAATTTAAAATTCCAATTAACTGAATAACATGTTTTCCCCCCTCACTTAACCAATTACCATTTTGGAATAGTGTAAACTGTTTTCTGTGTTAACTAAATCTTGTTCGCATATATTAATTAGACACTTGAATTAAAGCTTAACTATCATACTACTTCGGTAAAAACTTAATATTTGGAAATTCCCGGTTTTTGGAGTTTCCCAATTGGGTTTTTTTGATAATGGTTATTCTTTATTGATTACAATATAGTTTTACATTCTTTTGGGACTTTTATACAATAAGACAGACTATTAATTTTAAATGTCTTTCCAGATTTTAAAAAGTTTTAATTAAAGTTGGTGAGTACCTTCTTTTTTTATTAGTAATTATAATAAAGAGTCTAAACAAAGAATGTAAAAATTTATTTTTCTAAAGTTCTAGTTCGTTTTTATTTAAATTTTCTGTCTTATACTAACAATTAACGTATCATTGAATCATTACTTTCAACATAAAAGGTATTGGGAATATTGAGGATTTGTGCTTTTTTCAATTTATTCATTAGTAGTTAAGTTTATTAGAACTAATTATAGGTTAATTAGATTTTTTAACTTTAAAAGGTTGGAATTTTATTGGTTTGATTGTACAATTCTTAATTGTGCATGTGGGGGGAAACAAATTTTGGGGAAAAATTTTTTTGGTTACCATGTTTTAAAAAATCCCAAAACCGTTTTTTTGAAATTTTACAATTTTTAAAAATTTTTTTGGGGGGCTAAGGGGGGTCTAGATTTTTTTTGGGGGGGAAAAAAGGTTTTTAAGCACTTTCTAAGGAATGGATTTGGGGGATTTCGATTTTGGGCTATTGCATTTTTTGTCCAAACTATACTTCATATTATTCCCCTTTAAAAAATTGGAGCTTTTGATATTCCACTAGAGAGTACTTACCCCCTTTGACCATATTAACTAGATGAATTTAGTTTAAACAAAAGCCAAGTTTGTTTACTGCAATTTTAACGATGTAAAAAAGATTTTGATTTAGATTGAAAATCATTAAATTTTTTTAATTGAATTGCCTTTCAATTGTAAGATTCCAATTTAATTATCTTCCAAAGTATTTTTATTTTAAATCTACTAAGTATTAGTCTGATATCGAGTTTAATAGCATTATTTACTTAACTTGTTCCAAAGAATTGTCGGACTTGTATCTTTATACAATTTTTATTAAAATTCCAATCTGTTATGATTTAAATGGAAATTGACAACTTTATGTCCGATTACTTAGTACTGAATTTGGATGACAGGTCTTTTTAAGTATAGTTTTTGTTTTTTATTGCATATCATGTTTAATTTGTAAAATCAGTTTAAAGTAAGTCAGATGGGAACATATTTTTGAATTTTTTAATTTATGAAATGGATCGGCTTTATTCGGTTAGGGTACCAAATTAAAAGGTTTTTTAAAAAATAATTAGTAATTTTAAATGAAACCGTCACCATTTGGGCCAAATGTGGAATTCTGCTTACAAGTTTTGCTGTTATAGAATTTTTTACTCAAATTTGGCTCACTCACATGGGTTTTCCCGAATTAAAGCCTGGAACCTCTCAAGGTACAAGGTTTAATTCAAACCGAAGCTATTGGGGTTTAAACTACGAACACGTACATTTAAAAAATTGCGAATTGGCCCAAATTTCTAACCCTAATTTTTTAATAGAATGTAAATTGTAAGTAACTTTAGTCTTTTGGGGGGCCAAGCCTTAAAGAAAATTGACTAAAAAGCTAAAATACAAGTAGATTTCCAATGTAAAAGCTTTAGAACTACTTTCGATGCATTTTTTTTATTTCCCAAAAAAAAACTGGGAAACAAAAAGCAAAAATCCTAAATTTGAAGTTTTTGGGCAACCAAGGTGATATCATAATTTAACTTACCTTTAATAAATATCACTATTTAACAAAAATCTAAAATGTTTTTTTTAAATATTCCCTTTCCTTCGACTGTACAGAAAATCCACTAAATTAAGCACTTTTGGAATTTTTTATAAATAATTTAGCCAAAATTATGAAGCTTGATCAATGTAAGCCCTTTGGTTAAATTTTGAAAATCTTTTAAATTTTGGCTTTTGGAGAGCTTGAATTTCGGTATAAAATTGTATTTACGCATTTGGGGTTCCCATAAAATTTGAGCGATTTAAACCTGAAAAATTGTTTTATGAAAACTTCTTAAAGGGGGGGAAGATTAATTTGATACAATTGTTCTTGTGGAGAAAAGTGTTACTTTTTGTAAACTTTTAAAACGTAAAAATATTGTCCAAACTTAATTGGGAAGTGACAACCATCCAAGAACTCAAGGAATCATTTTCCCAAAAAACGTAAGAAAAAAATTCGCCAAACCCCCAAATTTTCCCTTTCAGAAAATTGCAAACTTTCCCCCACCCAAATTTGGGTTTCAAATTGGCGAATCAAATTGGGTTACCAATGGAAATTTAATTCTAAAAACCCTTAATACCCATGGAATTTAAAACAAAATTTTAAATTTTGTCCTAAAATTTACGCCTTTATTTTAAATAAAGGGTTTTAAAACCATTCCAAAACCCCTCATAATCAAAAACCAATTGCTTTAAAAAATTTTATTTAACCCAAAAGAGAGGAAAAGAGTTTCCCAAAATTTTTTGAAACCTTAAATAAGAAAAAAATTAGTTCATTTTAATCGGCTTACCCATTTTTTGAATTTAAAATTAAAAAATTCGGGTTTTAAATAAGAAATAAATAAGGAAAGAAAAGGTTTTAATTTCCCTAAATTACTGTATAATTTTTGTGAATTAAATTTGGTGTTAAAATATAAATTAAACTATTGCTGGTTTAAAAATTTTAAAATTTTTTTAAATTGAATGGTCAAGGGAAAGAAATTGCAACCTAGGGTAATTGTTAAAAAACTAGCGGGGTTCCTTAAATAAAAAATCAATCTTTTTAGTTATAAGAATGCAAAATTGTACCAATTTTTAAAAACTTGAAAATTTTGATTCCGGAAAAGTGATTCCAAGAATTTTTAAAGAAAAAATTTTTATGAGAAGACCCGAAAATTGGAAACTACTATTTTTTAAAAACTAGGAGAAGCAAAGTTGGTCCGGAAATCTTTAAAAATTTGATAAAATTGTACTTTGAAAATTCAATTTTAATTATGGGAAAAAAAAAGGGAAGAGGCGGGTTTTTTTTAAAAATTTTTCCTTTTTGATTGTTTTATCCCCTTTTGGGGGAAAGGGGGGGCCTTTTTGGCAAATTTTTTTAAAAAAAGCGGGAAAAAAAAAAAACCCCAAAAGTTTGGGAAACTTAATTTAGGCAGAATTCAGGGAAAAAAGCCAAGGAAAATAAATCCAATTTTAAAAAAAAGGGGAAAATTTTGGGTATAAAAATTAATTATATAATAGTGGAAAATAATTAAACCCGATCTAACTTGAATTAATTGATTTTATTAAATCTTAAATCGAACGTAAAATTTTTAAGAATAAAATTTTGGGAAATTGGAACTTTTGTTAAGGTGCAACTTAAACTAATTCAACTTAAACCCCCAATCTCTGGAATTTAATGAATTTTCTAGGTTTTGTTAAAAAATTAAGCTGAATTTTAATTTATTATAATTCCCCTTTTAATTCGTCTTTTGCTTTTTAGGGAATCAAATTTCCTTTAAGGCCAAACAGTAAAGGAAAAATTTGGGTGGTTTTCCAAATTTAAAAGAACTACAAAAACCCAAAAAACTTTTAAAAACAAAGACATAAATGCCACCTTCCTTGAACATGACTAAATGAAGTTTTAAAAATGTCAAGGAAGTTTAAGATTTTACAATATTATGGGGTTTTTAAATCCAAGCTTTTAAAATATTCTTGCTTAATTTCCCCCTTAATTTAAATTAATCACTGAAAGGGTAAAAATGAAAAAAGGGGAAACTTTTAGAGATAAGTAAGACCCTTTCCATGTTGGGCCTTCTTATGCCTAAAAGAAATTAGGATTGTAAGGAATACTATGTTATAAATAAATATTTTAAGTAATTAGAAAATTAAGATCCAATCTTTAAAAAATTAAAAATGGCACAATGGTATAGGTAAGGTGTTTGATATTATTGAATTATGAAACCCCGGGGAGATTTTAATAAGATTAAAAAGCCAGCAATTTTGGGATAGATATTATTAACCATAACAAAACCAGAAGGTTTTCAGTTGATTTTAAATTAAAAACTTGAAAAAAAGGGGGGAAAAATTCTTTCCGAAACTTTAAAGGTTCATTAGGAACAATTAAACTTAATTATTTTTGTAATAATTTATTTAATGGAAATTTAAAATTTTTGGGGGGGTTTTTGAAAAAGTTTGATTTTTGTTTTTAATTTGTACAAAAATTAATAATTTTAAAAATAAGGTTTAAAAAAAATTTTTTTTGACATTAAAGGGAATAATTTTTAGAAAAAAAATTTTTTTTTTTAGAGTTTTCAATAAAGGTTTGAACTTAGGTTTTAAAATAAGGTTTCATTTGTCAGTTTTGTCTGAAATTTAACCATTATTTCTTTGCCTATTTTAAATTTTTTTGATAATTTTGGTCAAGCTTTAAAATTTTGACATTTGTTGACTTAATTTCCCAATTATTTAAATTAGAATTTTGGGTGGACTTTTGTTTATGAGTGCAACTGTTTTTTATGAGTGAAATTGACATCATTCTTGACTCCCAAATTTCTTAATTTCTATGCACCAAAAGAGTTACTTTGTCTTTTTTGAAATTTTTCTCTTATAAATTAAGGGACAATTTTACTTCAAAAGGAATTTTCAGCTTTTTATTTTTATAAGAACCGAACTTTAGTCTTTCCTATAAATTTAAACCTTTTTTAAGATTCCCATTAAGGGGTTAAATTTAATTCTTTCGTAAAAGAAAAAACATGTAAAAGAATTTTGTTGGGGGGTTGGTGGTTTTTGTATTAAAATTTTCCCTTTTAGAAGATTTCCTTTATTGGTTTCCCAGGGTTAAATCTAAGTAATTTAATAACACATAAGAATCAACAAAATCTATAGATTGGCATTTGATCAATAGAGGAAATCTTATGTAAATTGAAAGCAAGGTATGTTAAAATTTTTTACCATCTAAAATTTTCTTGAAATATTTTAGCAGAATGATATGGCTTATATTAGTTTGTTACTTATAAATGAATCAATTTTATTTTAAAGAGTCTTTTACCTTCAATTTTTTAAAATAATTAGGGAAGTTAAGACGGTTGAAAACTAAGTAATCAAGGAAGTTGAAAATTTGGTTTTTAAAAGTTAATAGTGGGTTAAAGGGTTAGAACTTAATCCATGTCTTTTAGGTATAGATTTTTTTCTTAATTATAGAAAATATTGAGTTAAGATGAAAGGGTGTGTGAGGAATTTTAAATACTGTGAAATTGTTAAGAATTTTTCGGTCCTAGTTTTTTGACCGACATAGAACCTTGGGCTAAGGGAAGTTACGTAATAGTATACCCAACTATTTTCCCTTTAGGTTTTTCGCTGGAAATGACTTTGTTTTGAAACATTTAAGC
Organism: Lumnitzera racemosa; assembly: GCA_024138005.1. Lineage (NCBI taxonomy): Eukaryota > Viridiplantae > Streptophyta > Magnoliopsida > Myrtales > Combretaceae > Lumnitzera > Lumnitzera racemosa. The sequence continues at coordinate 5,992 of JAMXBC010001003.1, forward strand.
TTTAATATTGGATTAACATTTATTTGGGGCAATTGATGCAAAGCAAAATTGTATTAATCTTGTCTCATCTTATTTCATTCTCAAGCAATTCCATTTTTTTAGGAAAAATTTTCATCAATTCGCTATTTTTAGGTACAAGATCAAGGTTATTAACAGTTCCCCAAGGGGTTTAGCTTTTCCTTCCTAGATACTTAAGTTTTGTACTCTTAGTTTAATCTATTTTTAATTTAATAAATTTTAATTTCCTCTCATTTTTATGAATTTATATAATTAAAGGGAAAGGATTAATCCAAAAGTATAATTAAGGGAAATAAGGTTGGGGGGGGGGAGGGAAACTTACGTATCCAAAAAATTTTTTCCCAATATTCAGTAAGGGGGACAACCTTAATGAAAATTATAAAAATTGAAGGAATTAAAAGAAAGGGTTTAAATTCCCTTCCTGAAATTTTAAACACTTTTATGTCCGGAAAAATTTCACAAGTTTTAAGGGCAATGTGGATCAAAACCCCCTTTTTTAACTAACCTATTTTTAAAACCCAAATTTATTTTGGTCCTATTAATTATAAATTTTTATTTTTAATTCTTGGAATCTTTAAAATTTATTACTTAAACTTCCCTTTGTAACCCTTTTTTCCTTTACTTTTGGGTTTAAACCAATGTTTCTAATTCTTTTTTCAAAAAATTCTTCCTTTCTTTAGTTTTTCCCTCTTCCACTTTTAATTGATTAAAAATTTAAATCTTTTTTATTTTTTTTTAAAAACTTCCCCAATTTTGCTTATTATTTTTTTTATTAATTCCCTTCAATTTTTTAATTTTTTAGTTAAGACAATCCCTTTTTTGCCCCTTTTTGTTTTTACATTAATTTTTGATTTTTAAAAAATTCATTTAAATTTCCTAAATTTTTTTTAATGTCAAAGGTTTAAATTAAAACTGTGAAAACTTCAATATAATAAAAATTTTTAAAAGGAACAAAATTTAAAAAATTTTATGTCCTGTTACCAATATAAGGTTTAAAGTTTTTCTTTCAACACATTGGGATAAAAAGGGTTAAAGAATTTAATTGATTCCCTTTATTTGCTATACTCCTTAAAAGGTTTAAAAAAGTGAATGGTGAAAGTATTTAAACCTTAATGGGGTTTTTAATTTTTGCAACTCACCTAAAAAAGAAATTACTTTAATAAAACCAAGGTTTTTTTAAGTTTTTTGGGGTTAAAATTTGATTAAGAAATTTTAATTTATTCTGTTAAATAATTAATTTATTAAGTTGAAATCTAAATTTTAAAAATTAAATTCCCTTGAATTCCTAAAAATTTTTTAGAAGTTATGGAAAAACCGAAGTCAAGGAAAGGGTAAGATTTAAAAAATTAAGGGGGGGTGTAAGTGGCATAGAAACAAGAAACTGCCCGGAATAGAAGTTTAATTTGCTAAAAACAAATATGAGAAATCTTTTGCTACTCAACGACTTTCATTGGGTATATAAATGCGTGGGTCAATTGGGGTTTTAAAAAAAAGGGTTTATTTTATAACAGTTTTTCCCATTTATTTAAGGATTTTCTAGGTAAACTAATCTTAAAGTTTACACAAAAGTATTTAAAACAAAATAAAAATTAAAAAAAAAATATAATAAAGGAAAAAAAAAAAAAAAATTTAAAATCTTACTGAATTTAAAATAAAATTAAATTAATTTTGAACTGAAATGAATAAAAATAATTAAATTTTTTTGAAATTAGGATTCATTTAGTTTAAAAACTTGAAATAATTAGGTTTTTTCTATTTAAATCAAAACCCCAATGTTGGGTTTTTAAAAAATTTTTTGTTAAGTCCCATTACAAATTGTTAAATTAGTTAAAAAAAATTCTTTGGTCAAATTTAAAAATAAAAAGGGGGGGGGAAAAAAGAAAAAATTAAAAATTTTGGGGGTGTTTTTTTTCCCCCGGATGCTTTTTCAAGGGGATTTGGGTCACCAAAAATTTTATTTTTTTTAAAAAAATCCTTTTTTTTAAAACCTTTTTGGAATTTTTTTAAAATTATTTCCGGGGTTTTAAAATCAAAAAAGAAAATTTTTTTTAAACTTTGCACCCCTTTAACTAAATTTTTTTTGGTAATTTTTGGACGGACCCCCCGGGATTAGTGGGGTTTTTTGTTTTAACTTAAAATTTTTTTCCTTCAAATTCCCCATTTTTTTTTCCCAATTTTATTTGGGGGTACCCTTTTTAGGTTATTTTTCATTTTTTATCCAAAAAAACCCTTTTTTTTTTGTTCTTGAAAACCCAAAAATTTTTTTTTTTTTAATTTAAAAATTTTTGAATTTAAACAAAAATTTTGGGGTTTTTGTTATTTATTAAAAAGTTTAAAAGGTTTTTTTCCAAAAAAATTTTTTGACATTCCCCCAAAAAATTTTTCTTTTTAAAGGGGAAATTTTTTTTTTAAAATTTTGTTTTTAATTTTTAATTTTAATTTTTAAAAAGACCCCTTTTTTCCCCGGGGTTTAAAAAATAGGGGGTTTAAATTTTTTAATCCATCCAAAACCCCAAACAAAAAAAAAAGGGGAAAAAAAGGTTTGGGGGAAAAAAATTTAAAAAAACCCCCAAAAGGCTTAAAAATTTTAAAAAAAAAAACCAAACCCAAAAAGTTTTTTTAAAAAAAAAATTTTTTATTGAAAAAAAAAACCCAAAAATTTTTTTAAAAAAAAAAAAATTTTTGGGGGGAAAAAGGGAAAAAGGGGGAAAAAAATTTTTTTAACCAACATGCCCAAAAATTTTTTGGGGGCCCCCCCGATTTTTTAAAAAAAAATGGAAAAAATTTGGGGTTTTTTTTTTTTGGGGGGGTTTTTTAAAATTAAAAAAAATTTTTTTTTTCCCCATTTAATATTAGTTTTTGGGGGAAAGCAATTCAAAACCAAAATTTAAAGGGAAAAAAGGGCTTTAAAATTTGGAAAATTTAAAATTTAAATCCAAAAAAAAATTTTTTTTCCCCCAATTTAAAGGGGAAAAAGTTGAATTTTAAAAAGTAAATTTAAAATTTAAAAAATTAAGCTAAAAAAATATTTAGGGGGAAATTTTTTTAATTTTTTTTTCAATTTTACTTTTAAATTTTTTTTTTTTAAAATTTTTAAAAAAACCCAAAAAGGAAAAAGGGAAAAAAATTTTAAATTTTTCCGGGGAAAAAAAAAAAAAAAAAAAAAAAAAAAAACAATTAAAAAAATTTAAAAAAATCCAAAATTTTAAAATTTAAAATTTTTGGGGGGTTTTTTTAAAATTTTTAAAAAGGGGAAAGGGGAGGGGCCCCCCAAAAAAAAAAAATGTAAAAGGGGGGTTTTTTAAATTTTTTCCCCTTTTTCCTTTTAAAAAATTTTTTTTTCAGGCCCCAAGGGAAACCCCAAAAAAAAACCAAAGGCCCAGAAAAGGGGAAAAATTTTCCACAAATAATTAAAAAAGTTTTTCCCAAAAAAAGGGGGAAAAAGGGTTTGGTTTCAAATTTGGAAAAATGTTAAAAGGTTTTAAAAAAAAAATGGTTTTCAAAAAACCAAAGGGTTAAAAAAAATTAAGGTTTTTGGGGGGGCCCCCCAAAAATTTTTTTTTAAAAAATTTTTTACTAAGTTTATGAAATTTTAAAAATTTTAAATTTTTAATTTTCCCAAAAAGAGGGAAAAATTTTTTTTTTAAAAAGGGGAAAAATTTTCCCTTTTTTTTAAAAGGGGGGTTAAATTGGCCCCCCCTTTTTTGATTAAATTTTTTTAAAAATTTTGGAAAAAAATTAATTTTATAAATTTTCCCCTTAAAATTTTTATTGAAAAAGGAAAAAAAAAATTTAAAATTTTTGGAAAAAAAATTTTAAAGGTATTTAAAAAAAAAAAAACGTTAAAAAAAAAATTTTTTTCAAATTTAAAATGAACTTTTGGGTTTTTTTTTCGAGCCTTTTTTTTTTTAAAAAAAATTAAAACCCCATTTTTCAAAAAGAAGAAAAAAAATTAAATTTTTTAAAAAAAAAATTTTTTCTTTAAATTTTTTTTTTAATAAAAAATTTTTTGGGGTTTTTTTTATTAAATTTAAAAAGAAAAATTTTTAAAAAAATTTCAAACTTTAAAAAGGGAAAATTTTTTAAAATAAAAAAATAAAGGGGGGGAAATTTTTTAGGGGGTTAAAGGGTTGCTTTTGTTTGGTGTTATGTTTTTTTTAAAATTCCCCCTAATTGAGGGTGAAAATTAATTTTTTTTTGGGGAAAAAAAACTTATTTTTGGGACTTTGGAAAAGATTAATTTTTTTTTAAAAAAAATTTTTTTTTTTAAAAGGGGAAATTTTACTTTTTCCCCCCCTTTTTTAATAATTGGGCAAAAAATTTTAACTTTGAACGTTCCGTAAAAAAAAAATTTTTTTAAATTTTTTTTGTAGGTTTTTAAAAAAGGGATAACCCTAAATCACCCCCAACCAACCCCGGGATTAAAGCTGAAAAATTCCCAAAAAAGGTTTTTTTCCCCTTTTTTTTAAAATTGAATCCCCAAAATTTTTAAAAAATAAAAAAATTTGGGGAAACGGGAAAATTTTTAAAAAGCGCAAAACCCTTTTAAAAAAAAACATTTAAAAAAAACCCCTTTGGGGTTTGGTTATTTTTTTTAAATTTTTACTTTTTTTTTTTTTAAACCCCGAAAAAAATTTTTGTTTTTTAAAAATTTTTTGGGGGGGAATTTTTTTTAAACAATTTTCCCCCCTTTAAAGATTTTCTTTTTCCCCCCGGGGGGGGAAAATTTGGGAAAAAAAAGAAAAAAAAACCCCAAAAAGACCCCCAAGGGGAAAA
>JAMXBC010001004.1:0-10783 GCA_024138005.1 Lumnitzera racemosa
AAAAGGTTGTGAGATGGGAGTGACAAGAAGGTGCTACCAGGAAAAGTCCGACCAGATGGTCCCTAACCCTAGTCTAAGCACAACACGAAAACGCTTGTGTTTGACATGTTCTATTCGTGTGGCTATCATTCTATTTCAATGTATCAAATGCTGGAGCCACCGCCAAAGAGTAAGCTCAAATTTCAGACAGTAAAGTCATTGTCCAATCATAACGCATCAGTCCGTACTCAATCCAGAGTCATCGTCTTGTGGTCTGGGAATCGAGGTCCAGTCTGTGGTAGGGATCAGTGCATGATCGCAGTAAACAGAAAGCCCTCCCGTATTGTGCTTGGTGCTTGAAACCCATATCCCAAAACGCCTTTGAAAGCAAATGTGTGCAGGCTAAACCATATGAAATCAGCCAGGATTACTGGATGGACGATCAAGTCGCTGTGCACTGCTTGCAGAGCACTGCTGTTGCGCTTAGCAAGACTACCAGTAGCCTGAGCATGTGCCATCTTCTTTCCGTAAAGCAGCGAGACGACCTCGTACACCCTCAATGAGCTTGATGACAGTCTGCGAGCTTCCCCTCAAGCCCTTGACACTGCCATCGCTCTTGTCAATCTTGGCGCTAGGCTTGCGCATCAGAGGTTCATCATCACCTCAAGGACAGCCTCCAGAGCATGATGGCTGTGCGATAGCTCAGCTCGCAGTCTGGCAGCTCATCCCAACAAGCTCTTGACAGCAGCAGCCCGGACAATCTCCACAGCTCGGTCGAACATAGTCGCTCTGCTGTAACGTCGGTGGTGATGCGAACATGATCGCCTGTGCTGGCGCTAATAGCACCGCTGACCAGAGTGGGCCTGGTTGCCTGGATGTGAAGGATGGTCCTCTGGTAGGCTCTTCTGAGCTTCGATCAGTCGTCGTCGAACGAACCTCTGACTTCTCCAAGCACTCATTGAATCGTGTTCGTGCCCACTGGACAACATTGTTGATGCGCTTGGTGACATCAGCAGCTGTGGAGCGAGAGGACGAGCTGCCAGTGCCTCAGTACGCCATGCTTCTCCACCAGTAGCCAGCAAGATCGATAGTCTTTGAGAGGATGGAAGGGTCTTGACGTACAAGACTAGCGCCTCTTCTGCTACGCCGACGATAGCAAAGTGGTCATGTCCTGTCTTCCCTCTTTCAGACTCTCGCAGTGCTCGCATCGGATCTGAAAGAGGTGAATGCCAGACCGTCTTGAGCTGAGGTGTGCTGGCAGCAGCTGACGAAGCTTGACCTCAGCAAAGCCATAGATGACATCGCTTCGATGGCAGCCTCCTCGATGTGCGAACAATCTTGACATCCTCATCGACAGGACCCTTGGGTCCTCGTTGTATCCGATGGCCACTGAGGAGGTGTGTATAGGGAAGGCGCATAACCAATGGTGGGAGACATTTCGTCCAAGAAGAGGTGGTGAAGTGCCAAGAGCTCCAAACAATCGTGCGTTAGCAGCGTAGGGCCTGGTGAGCATGTTGGTGGCAGACTGTGGACTGGCTCCTCCCACGCGCTTTATCGTATGAAGGGTTCGTGATGCGCATAGCGTCCAGCGATGATTTGCCATGCCAACGAGAAGGACTGGCAGGATCAGCTCCTGTGAGAGAGTTGGGATGACCTGGACTTGTTCTCGCCGTGTCATAGCACAGCAGGCGCACTGCTGCCCATAGAGGGTGTTAGCCTCAGAACTCATCAGCAATGGCATTGACCTTGACCTGATTGCCATCGAGAGGACATAGTCTCGCTCGTCAGCAACTCCTGTGCGCTCTTCTCTCGCTGAGAGCGAATGCGAGCTGGGACGTTGCTTGCATGACACCAGATGGCTCTCGTATCATGGGAGCCTGTGCCAGAGGAGAGCTGCGACTGGCACGACGCTCGATGCCGTGAGGCTGAGCGACATGCAGCTCTTGCGAGCAGGAGCAGTTGGATGTGCAACGATACTGGACGTCGCTGCTCTCGTGGCTTGGCTGTCGTCGCATCTCCCATTGGTTCAGTGGTAGTAGCCTTTCGATCATCCTGTCGCATGTCCTGGTCAAAAGCCTTGCGTGAGGTGCGACCAGTAACTCTTCCGGCTTGTCGTCCACGGCCTGCTTGGACCACACGACGCTAGCTCTGACACTTCCGCATCTGTCCGTGGCAGCTACTGGCTTTCCTCAGCGACCAGTCCTGGGATGGTCCAGTGATGAGTGGATCCTGGAAGAAGTTTCTCGTATGAGACACGCTCAGTGGGGTTCTTTTCAGCAAGCTGCGAATGGTTTCTTCATCTCCCGTGACATTGTAGTTGCGGTCAAAGGTGATGACATCGTTGGCCTTTTCGATTCGTCGAAGAAGCTCAACTGGTTCTGCGCACGGAAAGGAGGCTTCCCTACCACCATCTCGAAGAGCACTGTGCCAGCAGACCAAAGATCTGCTAAGCATCATACTTCTCATAGCGTAGGATTTCAGGCGCCATGTATAAGGCGAGCCACAGAGCGTTTCGGCCCATGGCGGTTGAGGGAAGGTGTCGAGCAAAACCAAAGTCAGCAACCTTGAGCATGGAAGCTGTTGATGCCAACTGTTTGGGATAGGGCGGAGGCCTGCGCCATGGATTTTCTGGTGGTTGTCGGCCATGTAGTTGGGCTTGGTTGAGTAAGAGGTTCTGAGGTTTGATGTCTCGATGGATGAGGTTCCGGCTGCGCAGTACTCCAAGGCGCTGGCCATCTGCTTGATGAAGTGGCGAGAACCACCTCATTGAGGCCTCCATGCTCCTGGTTGGGATACTTTCGAAAGATGCTGCTGTCTCTGGGAAGGCTCCAAGTTGATGTCGCTTCTTCATGAATTGTGAGAGATCTGAAAGCTGGCAGTACTCCATGACTAGGTAGATTATGATGGGCCCTCACTGCAGGCGAACAAGGCGACGATATGTGGGTGCTGTAAAGGACTTCAAGATGCTGATCTCCGAATCGAGGTTCTCCTTAAGCTTCTTGGTCAATTTGGACATCTGAACGACCTTGACAGCGCATATGACTTCTTCTTCTGGTGATTTCAGTTGTTGTCTTGCTGCTCTTTAGCAAACCCACCAGATGCTGAGCAATTAGACTGTAGCGAAGCTACCCTGCCTACTCCTTGCCACGTTTGAACTCTCCGATGTACCCTCCGGCTGGTGTCCATAGATGACATGCCAGCGGATCGACGTGAGGCCGTCGACGACCGCGGTGCAAGAGGCCAATTTTGTGTGTGCTATTCTTCTCCTTCTTCCTCCCCTTTGACCTAGCTGTCCTCTTTCTATGATGCTTAGACCATGAGACCGTGCCTGAATCGTCGATGACGTGTTCCGTGTGATGTGTCAAGATGTAGTGTGAGAAGCAGACAGGCTGCCGAGGTGCTTGTCCGTCGCTGAGTCTGTGATCGTGAGGTCAGATCGCTGAGGTCTCTGGTGATGTGGTGTGTGAATATAAAGGCAGAGGCGTCCTCCACAGCCGAAGTGGTGGACTTGCTGACAAGGATGGGTGCAGAGCCGGAATGCGAGTGAGGATGCAAGGATCGATATGGACAATGCTGTGTGTTCGTTGAAAGTAAAGAGCTGTCCTGCGCGTCTTGTCGATAGAAGTAGATTGATGATCAGCGTCTAGTCATGCGCAGTGACTGAAGTTAGGTCAGGTGGGATATGGTGGGGAGTCTGCCTGACGTCGCGATGGCTGAGCTGAACAGATCGTGAGAACGAAGGTCGATGGAGGTGTGTTGTCGTAGGAGAAGGAAGATCGATAGGTGTAGTGCTATGAGGTCAGAGGTACTAGACGACCGAGACGATAAGGTCGCCGCGCATCAACAACCGTTGAGCCTCACGAGCAGCTGGTCCAGCTTGAAGACGTACTGCCGAATCGGGCACAGTCCAGGGTCTAGCTCCTCGTGCTTGGCTCGCTGTCTCGCTTGCTGTCAGCCCACCCAACCATACACTCGTCACAAGAGCATCAGACGCCATCACGCACCTTGAGCTAGCTTCCTCACCGGACGGCACGATTGAGGCACAATGCATGCTCTCCGCACTGCATCTGCCCCTGGCGCAGTGACAAGGCCGCAGATGTGTACCTGGCAAGCTGCCATTGACTGGCTGCCTTGTTCTTTCATCGCTATGCCTTCCTACTGGTCAGATATCAAGGTCCTCTGTCCTGAGACATTCAGCATTCACCGGTCACTAGCAGGCAGCAATCGCTATGACTGAAGCCAGGCTGCGAGCATCTCACCAAACATGGACGATCATGAATCCTTCAAGATCCACACGCAGTGCAGCAACTCCACCATCTTGCAGGTTCGCAAACGCCATGCATTAAGCTTGTACTGTCTATGCCATCATTCCTTTTGGGTATCATTTCTCTCCAGGCCAGGAGATTCCAAAGCAAATTGTGCCTCTCTGACGAGAAGAAGTCTTCTCGTCGGATACCACTTCGCTCCACATGCTCGGAAGATGCCTCCCTGGTCGTACAAGTTGATAGGTGAGTCAAGCTCAGCAACGTGCCAGCATCCATCACCAAGATTCTGTCATATCCAATGATGGTCTTCAGTCGATGAGCGATACACAACAGCGTCTTGCCCTTGAAACCACGACGATTGTCTTCTGGATCTTCTGGTCTGTCTCAAAGTCCACTGACGATGTAGCTTCATCGCAGACAATGATCTGCGAGCCTCTGACGAGCGCTCTTGCAAGCGCCAGCAGCTGTCGCTGACCAAGCGAGAAGTTCAGACCTTCAACGTCGACCTGTGTGCAAGCTGGATGCGGCTGATGCTCTCCATCTTCTGCTCCATCCACAAGGTCAGCTGGCGCAGTGCTTCCACAGCTCAAGATCTTCATGCTCGTGAAGGGATCCAGATTGCTGCGAATCGTGCCACGGAACAGTGTTGGGTCCTGAGGTATGATAGCCAGGCGGGAACGCAGATCGTGCAGGCCAATGGTAGCAATGTTACCCATCGATCGATATGAGCCACCAGAAGCTCGACCAGACGGACAGGGTGGACATGATGGTCGATTTGCCAGCTCCTGTTTCGACCAAACGATCCAATACGCTCGCCAGCCTTGACACTCATCGTCAGACCTTTCAGCACCAATGGCAACCAGCACGGTAGCGCATCTGCACATCGTCAAAGACGATCTCTCCCTTCTCTGGGCCAGTAGGCCGTACGTCGCCAACGGAGAGGTGCCTCCTCTTCCACTGAGTACCATAGTAGTGGATCGCTCATTGAATTCATGTTTTCTCAACTTCTGCCAACTGCTGACAGTGAATGAATCATCTGCACAATGTTAGATGTATGAAGCACAAGACCGCTCGTTGCTGGATTGACGTTGTTTGAACTTGTCTGTGACGACCAGATTCCGACTGTGAAGACCAGCAGGTTTACCATGATGTCCAGTCTGGTCGACAGCCATCTTTGTTAGCATAGGTGAGGAAGTACGGCCCCGTCCATAGAGTCTACTGCATCTCTGAAGAGTGTGAGAACTGCTTTTGCAGCCATAGGCTCTATGGTGGCAGTGCCACTGACAGCTTCGCTGAATCGACTGTACACATCACTGCGCAAGACAGCCTCATGTCTCTCAGCTCACGAGCTGATGCGCGGTAGTAATTGGCTGAGAAGATGAAGCCGATAGCCAATGGCACCAGAGCGATGGCGAAGTAGTAGTAGTATGCGATAATCAGAATGAACACCGATACAATCATGGCCAATTGTCAGGAAGAACATCCTCATGGAATCTGTGAGGACGTTGTCCAAAGTGTCGACGTCCTTACCAAATCGATTGGTGATTCTGCCAAGAGGTGTCGTATCGAAGAAGGGACATTGGCGCTCGTAGTACTCTGGTATGCTCTGTGCAGCATGGTCTGCTGGCTCTTGTGCCAAAGACAGTCAGCACAACTGCGAAGATGAAGGTGAGCACTGCCTGGACCACACCAAGTGCAGCATAGACACCAATGTACTCTCCAACGCTGTAGCCGAACTTGTCAGAGGTCCACCATGATAGCCACAGACTGGTGACGATGTTGGCTCCTTGGGGACGATGAGCATGATGAAGACGAAGGGTGCGACCAGTATGCTGCCAGAGGCTTTGACTAGGCAGCATAGACTGACCAGCCAACGCCATTGACAGCACGCTCCTCAGCTTGCATCAAGCCAGGACCCTTTGGCCTTCTTCTTGCGATCGACAGTCTCTTTCTCCTTCTCGTTGTCTCTTCAGACCTTCTCCTCATTCTTGGTCTCCTCAACTGCAGTGGTCTCCATGAGCTTCTGGAACTCCTCGTCATGGTCCATGAGGTCGTTGAAAGTTGAGATCTTGTGATACGACCTTCCTTATCCAATAATGCGGTCCACCTGTGAAGAACAATGAAGTGATGGGTCGCAAGCACTCTGCCTTGTCCTTCAGCAGTCCACAGATAGCCTGAATCCATAATGTGTCTGCCCACATGTGCATCGACAGCTGACAGTGGGTCGTCCATCAGCACAATGTCAGCATTGAAGTAGATGGCACGAGCAATGTTGAGACGTTGCTTTCTGTCCACAGAGCAGTGATGCCTCTCTCACCAATCTCAGTTAGGTCTCCATTGGGCAGCATCTCCAGTCTGGACGCAATGCGCATGCATCGATGACGCTGTTGTACCACTTGCGATCGAACCCTGGCCAAAAACGATATTCTCCTTGACAGTAGCATTCTGGATCCAGGCGTACTGTGGGCAGAATGCTCTGGAGCTGCCAAATGTGACGAGGCCCACTGGTCCTTCGCATGTCACCTGCCAGTGCTGCGAGAAGTGAGCTCTTACCAGAACCACTGAGCCAATGACTGCCACAAGCTCGTTGCGTCCGACAGTGAAGTCCAGGCCTTGAATCTTGAATGGTGCCTTCTCTTCGTCCTTGAGTGAGTGCTCACTAGAGCTGCTTGGCACATCGACAGACTTTGCCTTCTTCTTCTCGTCTTTGATGATGGCCTTTGACCGTCGCTTCTCCTGCTTGAGCTGCTTCTCTGACTTCAGACCTTTGCTGGGATGTTGTCAAGGTCCTGTGTAGGTTTCGTTCCCAGGTGAAGTCTGCATCCCGCATAGTGATAGCCTGCTGGCGGATGTGTCCCACTCAGCCGCGTCCATCTGATCCTCTGCTCCAGGAACTCCTCATACGTTGATGGAAGCATTACCATCGACCACCTGAACCAAGCACAGTTGGCAACAAATTGAGTGGAATACGCAATGAGTTGAAGAGTGCCAGCGATGAGAAGATGTAGGCGGCTTGAAGCCCATGTCCAGTGAGTGCGTAAGTGATGAAGAAAGCATTGATGCGAAAATTGGCACCGACAGCGAGACTGGCCAGAATAGCGTTTCGAATGGAGAGTAGGAAGGCAATCTTGTTGATCTCCAGCGTACGGATCTTGTCCAATCGTTCCAGAAGCTCATCCTCCCAGCCAAAGTACTTTTACGAACGCACAGAGGCCAGGATTCCTGCGTCAAGCTCACTCGCTGATCTGTGACCTTGTTATGTACTTTCTGCGGCGCATCAAGCTTCGTATAGCTCGACTGAGCAGCGGCATGGTATGACGATGAGCCAAAGCCCGACAGAGCGCTGTAGGTCAATTGACCAGCAGCAGAGCCAGAGTGAGGAAGATCTGAATGATGGACGTCCATGTGACATGGAACATACCAGATGCCTGATCAACACGGTAGTATCGTGGACATAAATTGACGATCCTTCCGTTGCTCCAGCCTTGGCCATCACCAGCAACGCCGCTCATGCCGGCTTGGCCTTGCTGCTGTTGAACAAATCTTGCTGAAGAAGTTCTGCTCCTCTTTGCTACCGGCTTGAGATCTTTGCCTGCATCATGCTGCACCTCCAGCCTTGGCTCGTCCAGAGATTCTCATGCCTTTCGAAGATGACGAGATAAGAACGCTCGACATTGACCACCAACCAATCATCCACGGTAGATGAAGTGATTGGTCGCCATAGATTGCAACATCTGCTGATGGTGATGGCAAAGACCAGGCCAATCCACGACCAAGTTCGGGGCCTCTATTGTTGGGTTGGTGCCTGCTGCGTATGCCTCTTGAGCATATGTGATAAGAAATCGACGGTAAAGGTGACAGCACCTGCAACAGCGCTGCGATGAGAGCGCAGAAGCCACCAAAGCAGAACTCCCAGCGAAAATGTATCGAACAATGCCATAAGTAACACTCTACTGCTCTTTCGTTCCTTCCTTTCTTCATGTTTTCCACCAGCTTCTCTGACAAACGTAAACTGATCGATCAGGGTTGACAGCCCATATGTCGTTCAGCTCCAGCGGTCTTTGATATCCAACTGTCATCAAAGAGTTGATCCACTGGAAGTACATCAGACTGAAGAAGCCAGCATTGTGCTCTTTCGATTGCGCTCGCTCTTTCGGTATGGGTGGTGGGTGGCTCGATTTGAGAGGGTTCAGTCGTTCGCTCCATGTCTGTTTCCGGGCGTCGCTCAGGTGCTCTGAGATCGATGTTGCTATGCTTGTGCCTGTCCTTTGTGTCCAATGCTTCCCGTCCTCTTCACTCGATGCCTCTTTTTCGTTGGCGACCTCGTCATCCTTGCTCGATGATTCCACCTCTTCGATGGGAACGCCAAAGTTCTTCTCATCTTGCCGTTAGCTCCTTCTGCAAGAGTGGGTCTTCTCGAGGGCGGGGGTGCGTGAGAAGGTTCTGGATCGATTCGTGTGATGCTGCCTTGGCAGATGGACAGACATCCACAAGCAGCACGTGGAGGAGGCGTGACACTCACCCCTCAGGAGATGCGTAGATGTGATTAGTAGGAGTGTAGGAAATGGAAAGTATTGAATGCAAGAAGACAATGTGCAAGAGAAGAACTCAAAAAACGGTTGTCCGGCACAATCGACATGGCCACCGTTCATAATGTATGACTTCGACATGCAACTCTTTCGGAGCTTGACTGGTAAAGCCGTTGCACCTCGCGCGACCCAGGCCATTTCTGCAGATGGGCTGATAGCCGAGAAGGCTTATTCGATAAAGCAATGTCAAATGAGATGCCCCCCACTATTCGGGGCAAATTTGAGGAAGGAGCGGCCGTTGATGAAAGTAGAATCCGAGGCGCTGACAAACACTTCTCACTACTTGTGGGGATGATGGTTCAATTGAAGATGACGAGAACAAGTGGCAAGGCTGCCTTGGACGACGATCAGTCTCCTTAGTGCTCGTCCAGAGCAACTACGCACATCGTGAGATCGACGTAGTCAAGCTCATGATCGGCAGAATGTCTGACAACACTGGCTATGGGAGTGACGTGAGATGTATGATCATCCTGGTGATACTCCGTTCGCCCTTTTTGCAGCATGTCCAGCTTCATGACGCTTGAATGGTCCAGCTTTGGATCCATACATATACAAGTATACATTATCTTCTGCAGCCTTCTCTTACAAAGTGCAATGCAGCAATGCCAGCTCCAAGGACCCTCCAGCAAGGACAGGTGCCTTGGTGATCATAGCATGGTTCCAGTCGTGCCAGTGGCGGAGGTTGGTGGACGGTGCTACTGTTGCCCGACTGCATTGGTGGAGGACTGTCTGGGTGCTGCCGTTTCGGTCACGGCAGTCTTGGTGCCGAACAACGTGATGTTCGAGTGAGGATTGTTGCGAGTGATCCGCCAAGACTAGTGACTTGAGCACCAGCCTGGAAGTGCGCTGGTCCCAGCAGAGGTGACGAGGTGTAGACGGATCCTCCGAACTGGTGATCTACAGGTCAGTGTTATGGTCTGCGAACGCTGTCCAACTGACTGTGTGCCGATGCTGTCGAGCTGGCTTGCAGCGACACCCGCATTGGATGTAACGACAGTGTATAACTCCCTCCAAATGATGTGATTTCGTAGCCAATAGAGGAGCGCCTGAAGGTACGGCGCCTGTGATGATGGTGACACGCTGTGCCAAAGCTCGTCACTTGTGCGAAACCATTACCAAACTCTGAGGTGATTTCGCCGCAACAGAGTTGATAGCTGAGCCAAGATCGAATTGAGCAGCTGCAAGGCCTGGAGCTGCGAGAACGGCGAAAGTTGAAAGCTTCATGTTGACAGTATTGTTACCCGTGTGTTGAAGGAGTGGAAGAGGCTGCAGAGGAAGGAGATGCCAAGACTTGCGAGAGGGCTTCAAAGTCCTTAATATACGAGGCAGTCGTAATGCCTCCTTTATGACGCTCCTGCTGAAGATGCCGGCTGGGCTAGCCGTTTCAGCTGAGGACCCAGCTTGAGAATCAGGTGGCCGTGGCAGAACCAGTGGCAGACACTATACCATGAATAGGTGCTTCGTAAGACCGCCACATGATGTGTCCCAACGTCAGCTCTCTTGGCAGCAGCATGAATTGTGGACCAGCATTACAGCCAGAATCCTTCTTCAATGTTGATGCAAGAAAGTAGCGTGCCTGAAGTGCCTTTGGCTCAGCATGAGTGGGTCTTGCCTAATGAGCCAGCCGAGGCACGCCAACCACACTTCAAGCCACGACAGATCAGCAAGAGAAGACAACGACATCAAACCACGCCCATCGACCACAACCTGCACCGGCGACCACAACCCAATGGAAGATGCCGACAACGATAGCGGCATGACGACCACATCCACGACGCAGCGCCTCCCCTGGACGCTCTACAAACATCGAAGAGGCCAAATCACATTACTTATCCCTTCGCAGCAGCACCAGACATCATCAGATCTCACCAAAAGGACGTCACTTCCAGACGTCCTCCTACAGAACTATCGAGCATCATAGAGCCCTTACGGGCCGAGCACACAAAAAAA
>JAMXBC010001005.1:0-10770 GCA_024138005.1 Lumnitzera racemosa
TTAGGGGTTTAAAAACTTAATTTTGGATGGATCTATATTATTGCAATACAAATTATTGTCATCCACTAAGATTGCTCAACTGCTGGGGGAGGGCTTCAGTAGATAATTCAGCAAAAGGGATTGAGCAAGCTGTCTCTTAACATTTTATAAGGGCTGCACATCGATGCAGGGAGCTGGAGCAAAATTGACTCTTGCATCAGATGGTCTTATGATTACTTTTAGATTCTAGTTTTAAAATTTGGGTCAAAACCCTGCTACTCTAGGGCATGTATGACCTTTATCTATCTTTGAACGACTCCATAATCTATAACTTTTATACCTCAGTTCTCAGATTTTAGATGCTGCATGTAAGGCATAATGCCTACCTGTCCCAAATAAACATAATTACATTTGAAAAAAAATACCCAGGCAATTGCCCTATCTTGTAATTCCACAATTTTGTGTCCATAATCTGACTAGATAGTGTAACATATACTAGTTGAAAACCTTATTTTACCCCACATCTTTGATTCTCAGCCCTTGCCCTATAACAGCTCCATTATAATACTGACCTAAATGACTTCCTTCTCAACCAGGTGGGCTAAAGGCTCCTACCCCATCTATGCTACACAACCTCACCTCTTTTTTATAGTGGCAAACCTCACAACACATGAAAAGTTGCCTGCATTTTTGTGTTATTCTGAAAATGTATTGTTGTGATAGAGATAGTTTGGGAGAACAGCTTTAAATTTACAATTTAAGTGCCACTTTTATTCCTTGCTTTTCAAAGATTTTGTCTTCCATCTGTACAGATTTTTTGGAAGTTTTTGGACCTTGTCATTTACTTTCAAAAAGAATTTTTTTCCTTTTAAAAATTGTGTTGCAGATTTTTTTATGCTGTGCTTTCTCGTCAAACTAGAAAAATATGTTAATTTGTCTTTCCCTCATATAAGAAGGGAAAATGCTTTAGATTTCCCTTTAAGAAGTTTTGGTATGTGATTCCAGAAAAGGGCATCACCAAAACTCGAAGATGTCGGTGCATTTCAAAAACTACCAGGTCATGCCATCATTTGATGTTCTTCGTTCAGCTCTGAGGAAGGCAAGAAAAAGATCTCCCACAAAAGGTATAAAGGAATTCTCCTTCTTTCCCTCATCTTGTATCCCTTTTTTGACTTAGATCTTTCAGTAAAAGTCAGCTTACTTTTCTTTTAAATCCATCTTTCTTGCAGGGATTGCAAATATTGCAAAGAGAGAAAGAAATAGAGGCGCAAAACAACTAGATGCATTAAAGAAAGTATTTCTTAGTGGCTCTAAAGTACTAGTTATTTATTCTAGCATTTCTTTCGAACAAGATCTCAATGGTTGATGTGACAGCTGGTTGACTCTATCTACAGGAACTGTCGCTCCTTTAAGGGTATATGTAGAAAATTTTCCTAAAAAGAGTCATTTGCATCCTTATAAAAAGATCACTTATAGAGTTTGACTCTGGAGAGGGAAGCTATGAGGAGTAATATTTTTACTGGTTCACCTTGAATGGTCTCTTTGGTGGTTTCTTAAATAAATTGCACATGAAATGGAACGTTTAATTGGTTTTCCTCTACATGGCCACATCGCTATAGATTTTGTATGCACTTCTTGCTTCTCACATCATATCTGTGCAACAGAAGAAATTATATGACTTTCCCTATGCATAATATTGTTTTTTGGTGTGGTCCTTTACATGGATTGAACCTTATATCTTGATCTATTTCCAATGAGTTGTGAGAAAACAAGATCAAGTCTTTTCAGTGAATGATAGTCTGTGGAAGGGAAAATGGGGGTACCCCTTTACACCACAAGTGGCATTTTTGCATGATGACTTTATAAGATGAAACCTAATGTAGTGAAAAAATTTAAGATACTAACAGCTTTCATTAATTGTGAGACTTAAAATTCAGCCTTTTTTATTTCAGGGTAAGTGACTTAAATTTAATTTGTTTATATCTAAATGATGCTTAATGCATTTCTGGACGGGTACTGAAAAAGGTTGATGCTTTGAGGAAAAAGGTGGTATCTGTTGGTAAAGAACAGCCTTCTCTATGTGCTAAGGTTAAACCCTATAATATTAACAATTTCCAGCATCTCTTGTCTAATTTTTAACTTAAATTAAGTGCCAACCCGAGCATTTGTAATGATATGTCATTTGCTGTGAAATTTTCACTAGATCAGTTCTTGGATCCCTTTATATGGTTCTCTTGGTGGTTTTTTAGTGAGCTCAAGAATTTGGGATTTCATGCATGTTGATTTTTGCTGTCATTGCAGCCTATTAAAAAAGAACTTTTTCATTTTCCTTATGATATCCCTTTATTTGATTTTTTTCTTTTTTATGTAAGTAATTTATTTCATAGATGTTGGCCAATCTTGCACCTAATTTTCAATATGAAACTTGTCCAGTCTTTGTCTAAGAAAGAAGCAGAGGAACGTTTAAATGAAGGCATAGGAAAACTTGAAGAGATTTTTGATCATGGAGGAAAAGCAGTTGATGACTTTTGAACATTGCGAAGGTATCCCTGTTAATAGGCAACACACTGTCTCAATGCATGTCTGATGACAATGTAAAACAGCATGATCAACCAATCGACTTAATTCATGAGTTAATGTTGTTTTAATTTCATACGAGTGTACTGCACCAGCATTAAAACTGTCTTGCTATCTCTGTCACTCTAGTGACAAAATCCTTGTTACTTCTTGTGCTGATAAAAGATTTAAAAGAGATCCTGTTTAAATATTTAAAGTCCATGCCCAAAGGGACTCATTCTGTTTTTTTGGCAGTGCAATGAATGGTTAGTGTTTGTAAAATATGGTTGCATATTGACATTCTAAAAGTCTTTTCTAGTATTTCAATAATGAAAGTTTGGCTTGTGGAAATCTCTATTATTAAACTTGCATCTCGTAAATTTTTCTGCATTGAAGTGATTGCAATCATTTTGTCAATAATTTTGGTACCTGTAATCCTCTATTTCAAAAGTCTTTCAGTAAGTTGATTTAAATCAAATAACAAGCAACAATTTATTAACTGACATCATATTGTCATATAGTTCAAACGTTACAGCAGTCATGATCATAATTGTGGAACAATATCAAATACTAGTTATAAATAGACTTGCTTTCCCTGACTTTAAGTATTGTATTTCACTTTGAAATACCAAGATTTTTGCTCTCTAGATTAGTTATGTAATTTTTTTCTCCCTTATTTTTCCTATGTCTTTGTTTTTGTTGGTGTTGCATTTGGTTTCTGTGCTTCAACTTCTGATGTTTCCCCTTTTTTGAGTTATAATATGCAGACATTGGGGGGCTATGCAGTTGTTGATCGGGAAACACCCACTCTCTGTTTTTGTTGGGCTCCGAATTGGGAAAGTCACTTTTGGTTCGTATTCTCTCAACAGGGAAACCTAGGTTTGCGAAATCTCTAGCCTCCTGCAGGGGCCTTTTCTATGATTCCCTTATTGTAAGAAAGGTTCTTATTTGGTGCGCTTTCAACATTTTATACAAATTGCCAATTTTGTAAACATAGTTCCTATTGGAACTAACATTCTGAATTGGTCACACATATTAAGCAATAATATGAAATTAATCAGATTTAAACGGTTAGCTTTTGTAGATCAAAAATTTATCATGGTTTTAGGGGTGAAAAGATCTGAGCTCGAGACTTTTTACACAAATTTTTTATTCCTAGTTAATTCAGGTAACAGTTGATGGCTGTAAACAAGTTTTTAAACCAAAGAGTAAAACAAAAGTTTTTAACCAAAAATTCATCAAAGAGGTTTCCAACCAATAAATATAAACCATAGGGGATCTACAATTTATCAATGCATACTAGGATCTTTTCTGCGATTCTGTCATTAAGTTCCTCCTTTAGTATTTGGATGGTTCAGTTGGTTTTAAAGTTTCTTCATGTTTGAATATGAGTTGTGATGTCTGACTGGTCTTGTACTTGAATGAGGAATATGCATATCGATAATACTGCGAAGCCAAATATCCTTAAAAACCCATCATGAAGAACTCCTTTCTTTCTACCCCCTAGTCCTTCATAATTGTTATCATTATCATTTCACTGATGTGCAATACTACTTTTAAGTAAATGAAGAATTGCTCGCTGTGAGAGCTGCTTACATGCTCACCCTCAACTAGTCAGTTGTTGGAACACTTATATACTTAGAGTTTTACCAGCTTAAAATTCAGTTTTTCAATTTCATTCACTTCGTCTTATTTTTTTTCTTTTGTAGGGGGGATTTTTGTGGGAAAAAAGACTAACAAATAATTATCTTTATTTACCTTAGAAGTTCTGTAGGCACTGTCTATGAAGAAGATGCACATCAGACATAACTAAGAAAGTCTCATAAAGATGGATGGAATAGATAGATATATTGAAAAAGATGAATTACATATCAAAATAATCTTGGAAACATACTATTTACTCTCAAATCTTATCTTTATTATCAAGAACTTGTTGCTTCTTGATGGCGATAGTTCAATTATTGTTATTTTTGTTTATTTATTTATTTTCTCTGAATTCAGATCTAAATTATCCTTTCACGAAAAGGGGGAATTCTGAGGGTCATATCTCTTTAAACTACCAGCATTTTCATTTTTCCTTCAACCCTGAATATCTCTTTTTTGCCTTTCTAAAGAAAAACTTTGTAATGTCAATTGAACACCGTTACCATTAGGCGAAACATTTTGAATGAACCAAAAATTCATAAAAAATTAGGGGAAAAAGAAATGGGTTCCCCAAGAAAAATTTTTCTTTTTTATGTAGCTTTTTTGTAAATTTCCTTGGGTTCCCTTTTCAAAAACTCATCTGGCCACTTAAAAACCCGAACCCAAATTAAAATTACATCCATACTCTCTAAATTAAAAACCCTTTTTAATAAATTAGCCCGAGTTTGGCGGGTCTAATAAATTAAATTCAAACAAAATTTAATTTTATTCATGTTTATGCTGTTGACTGCGGGGTTACTGACCCCCTCCACTAAGGAGAAAGGAGGTGAGACTCGTTACTTCCTTTAGATAGGGGCCTTTTTTACCCGTCCATTTTTTTCCTAATATCAAAGTTGAATTGATATATGTATTAAAGTTTTGGAAAAAATTTTTTGGGTGGAGAAAGGGTTTGACAACGGGGGAAAAAAAAAATTGTCGGGTTTTGGTCTGAAAATTGTCGGGTTACTTCAAATATATGATAAATGGACTATTCAAAAAAATCCCTTTGGAATGCAACTACAATGATATCTGGTCATTTTGGAGTCCATTGTGACAAAACACTGAAACTCTCTGTTTGAATTGAAAATTGACATAAAAACCCCAACATTTTGGGGTTGGGGCGTTTATTTTATACAGTGACAATCTTGAAATTTTCGAGCAGGGGCCACGTACTTTTGCTGTTATTTCTGCGTCTGCATCGCATCTCATCTGCATTTTCAAATTCATAGGAGTTCTCTAAGGTTTTTTCCTCGAACTTTGCTTAGCAAATTCTTTTTTGGGCGAGGACAAAATAAATTTTAAAAATTACTCTTTTCTGTCTTTTCCATTTGCCCAGCAGACTATTGTACGACCCGATGAGATTGGGGATGTCCCCCTCTGCAGGGATCCTGTTTTTATTTTCTTTTTTAATCTTAGGCACAAAAGCTTATGGGTATATTTTTGGAAAAAAAAAAAAAAAAAAAAATCTTTTGCACATAGTCTTCATGCAGACAGTGTCATGGCACAATTTATTTTTTTTTAACATTTTCATTCTTTTTAAATTGACATTTTCCGTTTCTTTTCCCCCCAAAGAGTACGAAACATTCTTTTCCCTATTTTTCTCTTAATTTCTCTCAATCATTTCTTTAAATGTTTCAAAACCCCTTTGGGTTTTACACAATGGGGGGGGGCCCATCAAGGGGAAAATATTATTTTTCTGAGCAGGAGGGTGTGGTGGGGGGTGGGAAAGATGTTGGTGAATTAGGGGGGAATTTTTTTTTTTTTTTTTTTGGGGGTTAGGTTTTTTTTTTTTTTTTTTTTTTTAACTCAAAATCTAATACCTTTTCCCTTTAGATCAACAATTCACGGCCTAATGTACATCAACTACATGTTAACCTTGGAAAACCCTGTCTTTTGGGAAAAACCCCTTTTTTTGGTTACATTTTTGTCCAAGACATTTTCATTTTGAAGATTGTTTTTTTCCTTGCAAAATTTTATCTATTGTTACCCTTTGTTTTTCTCCTCCCTTTCTTTTGTGCTTGTAAAATTTTTCCCTTTTTTCCCAGTTAAACTTCACCCTTTTTTTAATATAATTTTGGTTTTGGGAAACTGCAGCATGTTATATACAAAAAATCAAAAAAAGATTCTGATCGTCTCGGGCTTGTTTTTTTTTTTCCAAAGTGTGATCTGTTGGGAGAACTCCATGGCTTTTGTCTCTGAAAATGTGGAGGGAGCTTTGCTTGATTTTTAACGGGAAAAGCTCCGACGGAAAAATCCGTGTGCTTTTTGGGTTTTAAAATTGATGAGGTTACTTTTTCAGGGAATTATTTTTTACATTTAAAACCATTTTTTTTAGGGGAAAAGGGGATTTTTTCTAAAAGGAGCCTTTGTTTTGTTTCTACTATTTAATTTTCTGGGGGGCATCAAAAGTTGGGATACAATCAATAACAAAAAAATACAGATGCAGCGATCCCCAACCCTTTGGGTTTTTGCCCTGGAAAATAAAACTAGATTTTTTCTTTTATTTTTTAATGCAAATTTTTCTAGAAAATTTGTCCCCTTGGGTTTTTTGGTTTGAAAAAATCCCACATGATCTGCTGAGCTTTCCCCTTTTAACATTGTAAAACTTGAATTACCAAGAATTACGCAAGGCAGCTTAAAGAAAGTTCATGGCAAAAATGCTCAAATGGTCGGGAAATTAAAAAGGGCCAAGAAAATTTGTACAGATTTTTAAAGGGGAAATCTCTATAACACCTGCTTGTTTTTTTTTTTTGCATGAAAAAAATTTCTTAAACCCCCCAATTTTGGATTTCACTTTTAAAAATCTAAGGGCCAGAAAATTTTTTGGGGGAAAGAATGGGGGTTTTTGCATGTTTTTCCAAAACTCTTGCTAAGAAGCCCCGGGTTTTTTCGTCCCTTGCCTGCCCTGTTTAAACTGCAATATTCCCTTAGGGAAATTAACTGAGTAATCATTTGGGACTTATTTGAAAAAAGGGCCTTTTCAATCCTTTTTTCCTTTCTTCGGGGAGCTGATCACGGGTCAATTTTTCACGTTTCTCCCACATGCTGTGACAAAAAAAAGCCAAGATTTAATATTTTCAGGGGAAAGGCCCCTTTTTTCCAAAAATTTTTTCCAAAGGGCTAATGAAATTGCTTGGGAATCATTTTTTCTCTGTTTAATTCATTTTGGGGCTTCCTTGTAGGGGAAAAATTTTTTGTAAAAAAAAAAGTATCCTTGTGTGCCCTATTAGAACTTTCAATATCTTGTACATGTCATTATTCCCTTTTTGGGGCTTTGTAGGGTTTTAAATTTTTAGTAATCGAATCGAATCAAAAATTTTTTGATTTTTGTGTAATTATATAAATTCATGTTTTTTTTTCCCTTTCAGCTTTTTCCCGGGGTTTTCCTCCTTTTCCCAAGAAAATTATCAGTCTTATCTTTACATTGAAATTGGAAAACAACTTTTTTTTATTTTTCTACAAAAGGCAGCAGATTTTTGTTCTTTTAAATTTTAACTTCTTTCCTTTGTTAGTATAATCTTGTCTTTTAGATTTTTTAGGGGGACCTATGCAAGGTGCACTTCTATTTTGGGAACAAAGCAGCTTAGGGGAAATTGTTTTTTTTTTTAATTGGGGGGTTTTCGTTTTTTTTTCTATTTACTTTCCCCGAGCGGAGGGATTTGTTTTTTGTACAAAGGGTTTTTTAACTTTGGGGGGAGCGCTTGCTTTTCACATTAAATGTTAAAACATTGAATTTTAATAAAAAAAAATGAATACAGAAAAAGTATGTATATTTTTTTTTCTCGCCCAAAAAGGGTAAGGGGCCCAAAAAAATCTGTAAATTTTGGGGATGATGCAATTTTTTAACCCCCCCTTATCCAAATTAAAAAATTTTTTGCTTTTTTAGAGTAAACCCCTCAAAAATTTAACTAGCATTTATCGCTACAAACCACCAAAAAGCCTGAAACCCCCCTTTCCCAAAATCATTTGTCGATCCAAAAAACCCCGCTTGACATTTAATCCCTTTTCAACCAACCCCAGTGAACACCTATGATACCAATTTAAATGGCTTGGGTTACGATTTATCTCAAAAACCCACGAACTTTTTTCATTGGCTGGGGACTTAACATACTTTATAAGGGAAATTTTTGAAAACGCTTCAGTTCCGGGATTTTCTCAAAACTTTAACCGAGAACCTTTTCCCAAATTTTTGGCATCATCGAAAAGGCAAACTTTAATTTTTTTTGAAGATAACCGGGGCACTCCTCATTTTTTGCTTCATCGTCTTTCCCGTTGCCAAATTCATATTTCCCCAAGGGCACAAAAAGAATTTTCTCATTCTCAATAGTTGCGAATTTTTTTCCCATTTTTAAAAATATTTTATGAACTTGAACATCCTCATCCTTGTCCTTTCCAAAGTTGGGGTAAAGTTCCCCAAATGATCCTGGCTCCCCCCTCTAAAAGGGAAGGGTTGGGGCTTCGTCCCGGGGGCAAGTCAAAGTAAGGTCCCCAAACGCCCAAGGGGTAAAAAAACCTTTTGCCATGGGAAAAATCTAATTTTTGGGCCCGAATCCTCTAAAAAATTGGGATTTCAAAACTCTAATGAAGTTCTTGTATAGTTCAGTCCAAAAAAATATCATCCCGCATTGTTAAAAAAAAATAAAAATTTTTGGTAACTTACAAAATTTTTTCCCTCAAATGCTCTTCCCACAAAAATTTTTTTATCACAAGATTGTAAAATTTTAAGTTAAAAGCCTTTTCTTGAGAACCCAAATTTTAGTACTGGGGATACAAGTGGAAAGATTTTTCACCACTTGGTTTAGCAATATCATTTTTAGGGGGAAAAAAATGCAACTATTAGGAAACTGAAAAAAAAAAGGGGTTTTCACATTTTCCATAAAGTAGGTAAAACCCTTTAAAAATTTTGTAAATTTAATATATATAACATTTTTTTTTCCTCTTTAAATATTAAATAACTAATTAACACCCCCAAAAGAAATCAATAAATTTACCCAACAGGGCAAAAAACCATAAATGTGCACCAAACTTCTATTCCCAAAATTTGGAACGACCACCAAAAACCCCAAATGTTCCTTTGGCAATTTTTTGATCTTACGATATTCCGGGGGGGGAAGTGAGGGGCACTAAAAACGAATCACTTACACACTAAGGCCAATAGAACAAGTGCCCTATCGGGCGAGTCCCCTGAAGGTTGTTTTTTGTCCCTTTCTCCCAAATTCCTCAACCCCCAATATATTACCATGGGGGGGGGGCCAGTGGGACTGGGGAGGTCCCTTTCCTTTATTCCAGACCGAATCCTTCACCATCTCAAAAATGACCCCTAAAATTTTGTTGGAAAATTAGAAACTGTCCATAAATTTTTTTGAATTATAATTTATCATACTTTTCTTTTAATTTTTTTTTAATTTTTTTTTTTTACCCGGGTGTTATTTCCCATCACCATTCTACTTTTGTTAAACAAGCATAAAAAAGAAGAAAAGTTCAATAAGCACTTATAGCACCCCGAAGATTATAAAAATTAATACTTTCCCAAAATTCAAAAATAGTTACCCATTACAGCAAAAAAAAATAATGATTTGTAAAATTTTTTTAATAAGTAATAATCAACCCCTTTTTAACCCTATCAATTTCAGCAATCTTTTAATAAAACACCCCCTCTTAATATATTAGCACTAAAATATCAAATCCATCAACAAACCTCCCTATAGATAAAACTTTCCCCGAAAAATAATTTTTTGGGGTTTCCAATAAAACTTTTATAATAGGGTTTTCCTATTTGTAATATTTAAAGGGGAAGAGACAACTTGGGATAACCTCTCCCACGTGGTTCCTTCAAAGTTTTTCTTTTTTAAAAATAGTCTCTATTTCACAACGGTTGAAATGTAAATAGAAACCAATAAACTTCAACAAATTAGGGGATAGTCAATTCCATTTTTTAAAAAAATTAATTTCAATAAATTAGAATATAATCGAAAAGTTTCTTTTCCCCTTTTTGTGTATTTTATTTCATCCCTATATTTTTTAATTTGGGATACATCAAAGGGTTGTTCACGAGTTCTAATAAAATACAAAAAAAAATGTAAAACATTTAAAGCACATCCTTTCTTTAAGTTGCGTTGCAGTTTTGAAAAAGCCGAATAATATGACCTACTTTTGGATCACACAAGTGAAACATTCTTAATCGCTCATAAGGGGTCCAGGAAAATTTAACCCCCTCGACCCAAAAAAGACTAAGACTCCCCAAGTTTTTTTTTAATCATGAAAAAACCCTAAGAAAATTAACGATGGGGAAAACCATGAACTTGGAGGATGGAATAGGCCAAGTAAGCTTGAGAACGAATATGAAAACTTTTTGGCTCTAGATTAAATTAAGGATTCAAGAAAAACAGTTTGAAATTAAATTTATTTGGGGCCCCATTTTAAAAAGATAAAGGGTAAAAAAAATTTACCAAAATATTTTTGGTATTTTTTTTTTCTTTTTCTTTAAAAGAATTGCATAAAAAACGTGATTTCAGTTAAATTTTTTTAAATTTTTTTTAAGTAGGAATTTTA
>JAMXBC010001006.1:0-10769 GCA_024138005.1 Lumnitzera racemosa
TTAAGGTGGGTTTGGGGGGGTTTTGGGGGGTAAAACTATTAAATAGTCGACTGCTCATTTTTTTTTAAGAAACAAATTTTTTGAAAAAAATTTTACTATTTTCGTTTTTTTGATATTCAAAAAGTTTTTTTTAAATAGAAAAATTTTCCTTTATAAGGGAAAACCTTTTCAACCAAAAGGAAAACCAACTTTTCCATGAAAACGGCTTCTTTTTTTAAACAAGAATCATTTTCCAAATGAATCTCCGTAAAAAATTCTTTCCTAAGAAAGGAATTCATTTAAGTTTTATTATTAAATTCACATTAATTTATTAAACATGAAAAAAAATTAAAGGTTAAAATGAAACTAAACACTCTTTAAAAAAAAATTATAAAGACAAAAAAAAAAAGTTGTAAAAAATGCATATTAAAAAAACTTTATATTTAAAACATTTTTAACAAAAAAATTTAACATTTTATTTATAGCAATAGCTCATATTAATTCACAAAGATTTAAACTATAAGTTACATAATGTCCATGAGTCTAATACAGAAAAAGCCTTTAAAGCAAATTTTTTAAAAACAAAAAAACGGAATCGTTTTATTTTTTAAAAATGTAATTTTATAGCGAAACATTTTGCGAAAAAAGTGTTTTTTTTGCTGGAACAAACACGAGGCTTCCGGAGCGATTAAAGCTAAATGTTTTCAAGGGGGGAAATCCTGGGGGGGCCACTCACCCAATTGACCATGACCTTATAAGAAAAATTCAAAGAGTTTTCAGTGGACAGCGGGGTTTCGGGACAGGTTTCCCTACCACAACAAAAACTACTTTGGGGCTTAAAAGGGGAAAGCTCCAGAATCTTCTAGCAAACAAAATATGGCTAAAGGGGAGGGAGGAAAAAAAAAAAAATTTGGAGTCATTTTTAAAACATATAATATATAAAAAATTGATAAAATTTTTTTAAAATACATCCAAGCGGATATTTTTTAAAAAAAATTTTTACTAGTTTTTTACTATTAAAATATAAGTAAAAATATTTTATATTACTTACAACGTGTAAAAAAAAATAGTAAAACCCATCAACCAAATTGAACAATAAGAAAAATAAAATATTGACCGAGTATTAGCCGACGCTAATGTCAGCATATTTTTCGATAAGTCAAAATTTTTCATATCCACCGGGTTCCTCTAAGCAGTGAAAACCCCCCAAAGTTTTGAACTTCCCCCGAAACAGGCATTATAGAGAAGCCAAACTACAAATTAAAAACAAAACCAAAATTTTTGACAAAAATACACGTGGAAAATGCCACAACCCCCTTTTTGACCTTCACCGATGTTGATAGAAATTTTTCAAAAATTGATAATAAAAACGAAAAGAAAGAGCATGTATGGAGTATGCCAGAAGTAGATCTTCTTTTTTTTAATACACTTTAAAAGGTTTTTCATTCTTAAAACATGCGGGGATGGGGTTTAAAGGGAAAGGGGGGCCAGTGGAGCGGCTTCCCTCAACGGGTGAGGGTTTGCCTTTTGGAGAAGGGGGTCGAATTTGAGATTGTCCACGGATTTTGAATTAGCGAGCAAAACGATCAGAGTTCTTCCGTCGGGTTTAATCTCTTGGTTTTTTTTTATAATGCCCTTGAAAAAAATAAATACTTTTTGTATTTTGGCCC
Organism: Lumnitzera racemosa; assembly: GCA_024138005.1. NCBI lineage: Eukaryota > Viridiplantae > Streptophyta > Magnoliopsida > Myrtales > Combretaceae > Lumnitzera > Lumnitzera racemosa. The sequence goes on from JAMXBC010001006.1 coordinate 1,650, forward strand.
CTAGTGAAAGTAAAACCCCATATTTTCCTGCCTTCAAATAGAGTACTTTTTAAATCTATTTTAATTGCATTTTTCACGTTTGAGGAAACTTTGATAATTAATCCATCTTTTTTTCCCTTCCCTCATATACAGCAATATCAATTGAAAATAAATTGAATTTAACTAAGATTTTGGTTAGGAAATCGTTTTTTTATTATATTAATAACAAGATTATAGACCTATCTTTTTTGTTGTTAAACGATATAAAGTAAAAATCCTGCCATTTCCCATGCTTTAAATTTTTCTTTTTTTTTTTTTTTTTTTTTTTATACTTTTTATGAGCCCTATTAAAAAATAATAATCATAGTTAAAAAAATAAATTGTTCTTAAACTATAAATAGTTTTTAAAAATATTTTCCATTTTTTTTTATTTATTTTTTAAATTTACTTTAATAAAAAAAAAAAAATTTTTATAAAAAAATTTATAGTAAAAATTCCTTTATCATTAAAATTTTTAAAAATTATTTAGAATCTTTTATCTAATTTGGAAATTATCTTAATTTAATGGTTAAACAAGTCTTTTAAATTAGCGTTTTTTAAAAAAATTATAGTTTGAGAAAAAAATTTTTCAATTTTAAAAAATTTACTAAAATAAAAAAAATTAATTAAAATTAAAAGATTATTTTTTTAATTTATAATTATTGATTCTATATATTTAAAAGTATTTTTAAATTTTAAACATAACAAACATATAAAAAAAAAAAAAATTAAAAAATAAAAAAATTTAACCAAAATTTTCTAAGCTAACATTTGATATTGGGCAATAAATTTTAAAATTGAAAACTTTAGTTCATTTTTTCAAATAAGGGGTGGAAAAGTTTTGAGAAGAAGAGTTAATAATTATTATGATAAAAAAATTTATTACTAATTCAATAAATTTTTAATTTTTAAAAATTATAATTTTTAATAAAAAAATTTAATTAAATTTTAAAAAAAAATTAATTTTATTTTAATTAAAAATTATTAATTGTTTAAGGTCTCCATATTTCATAAATTAAATTAAATTTTTAATTTAATTTATATCTAGGTTATAAAAACATAACCATTTTATTTTTAGCAGAGTTAACAAAAAAATTTTAAAAAATTTTTTTGATGGGGAATGTTAAAAGGGGATTTTAAGATTGGTAAAGATTTTTTAATAATAAAAATAACAATTTTGGAATTTGATATGTTTTTAATTGACTCCAGATTTGGGTTTTTAAATTAAATCATCAAAATTATTCATCAATAACCCCTTTAATCATTATTAAAATATTTTTTTAAATTTTTATAAAGGATTTTTAAAAATTTTAAATTTTTTAAAAATAAAAAAATTTAAAATTTTGGGGAGAATTTGAAAAATAAAATCCATTTAGATATATGATATTTGTAATTTTAAACTTTATTTGTGTAAATGAAGAAACACGTAAAGTTCATATAAAACCCAGAAATATCCCCTTTTTTTTTTAAATTTTTTTTGGCATAACTTTTATTCTTTTATTTATCTTTTTTTTGGTACACATTATTTAAATCAGTTCAGAGTTATTCATGTGGCCACTTTTTTATTTTTATGCTATGTCTCCCTTGTTTTCTATTTCTCTTATTCCTCTCAAATAAATTGGAAAAACAAAAAACAAAAAAAAAAGAACTCATGGGGATGATATGTTTAGCCGTTGATAGCGTTAGCTTTTGTTTTGGATATATTTATCAAAAGAGCTTATACTTACACCACACACCTCTGTCTCTCTCTCTCTATATATAAATATACACAAAATTTTTAGTCCATATTTTGTGTTTTCATTCCCTTTTCCCTTTCAAATTTGAGTTTTTAAAACAAAAACACCTTTCTTTATCCCTTAAAAGGGAAGATTGTTAAAAACTCTTACTGGAGCAAAAATTAAGTTTCGTATTTTCCGTGGCATACCAAGCCACTTTTTCTTAAAAAACTTCAAAAAAGCTTCATGGCATGTCGTAAACTCGTAATAAGGACGAATGTGCCAGGTTAATATCTGTCAAAAACTTAATGTTTCTTCTAATAAGTTGGACAAGTCTTTTCTCAAAAGGGGAATGTTGAAACAAAACAATAAATGAAAATGAAATATTTTGAATATTACTTCATTAGAAAAAACGTTCTTTCTGTCCTTATTAAAAATAATAAAATAACGATATAGACTACAACCCTAAACATTGTTAAAATGTTTACTCAAAGTTTATTTTGCAAAATATCTTAATGTTACAACATGCCATTTACTAATAAAAAGCCACTAATATGAAAAGTAAGGTATGTTATATCATATCTCATTTCCGTACCTAAAGGTTCGTATGCTGAAAATTTAAATCTATAATAGATCTATTTTTAAATCGTATATAAAACCTAAACTTATAACCAAACATATCTCACGTGAGTTAGCCCAAATATATATTAGGACTAAACAATTTGCATTATCAATCGTATCTCGTTTATCTATATTGCTACTATTTACAATTAAATAATAATAATAAATTTATAAATATTTAAAACATAACAAATAAAAAAAGAATAATAATATTTAAATTTATAATAGAAAATGATAAAAATTTTCATATTGATATAAATTGACAACCTAGACAAAAAATTTAGTAAACAAAATCTTACCGAAATAAAAAACTCAAAAATTTATTTAGATATACCCAAAATTAAGTAGAATATGCATTAGATGGTATTAAATTATTCCAAAAAAAATTTATTTTCAATTTATCACAAATTTTTCAAATTTTTAAGGGTCGAAAAATTCACACAAAGAGTTTATAATCTTTAAACCATTAAACTATGAGGCAATAAGAAGACCATATAACATTACTAAATTTTAAGTTTATATAATATTGCTAATTAGGTAAAATATTACGTAAATGGATATTAATATATTCAATGTTAATTTCAAATTTATTACATTGTCTGTCGGATTTTATAGAGAAGTCAAAGAATCTTATATAGGTTTATAGTTTTTTTTTTTTTATTTAAATTATAAGAGTAAAAGAAAAATAGCTAAAAATTCCATATTTTAATTAGATTTTTAAATAAAAAAAAATTTATTTACAACAAAATACATAATGTAAGAATATATAACGTGTCTGGGTTTAGAAGCTTACCCAAATCCTAAAAAAATTTTAAACTACTTTTAAATAATTTAATTCGTTATGCGTTTAAAATTTTTTTATATATACTAATTCTTTAAATCTTTTGTACCGTATTTCGAATCTCCAATCTAGGTCTTAAATTTGTGGTCCTAATGAAAAGAAAAATAAAGAAACATTTAAGACCATGAGATGTTTTCTAACTTTTAGTACTTTTTGCAAGGGGCATCAAAAAAAAGTTAAAAAATTTTTCCAAATCACAAAAAATTACCCGCTTTAATTGATGTTTTAAAGGGTTTAGTACTTTTTTGTAAGGTGCATCAAAAAAAGTTAAAATTTTTTTTAATCCAAAATAATTACCCGGGGTCAAAAAAAACCCTTAAATTTCAATGCTAACTAAGTTTTTTGCAATTTTAATTAATAATTATACTTTATTTTTGTCCCCATTCTCGTTTTACTTTGTGAATGATCTGCTTTTTTTTCTCAATTATTCCCTCATGAATAAAGTTGGTTTATTGTTTATGAATTGCTATGATTTTTTAATTTTGTGTCACGGAATAATAATAAAAATTATATAATGAGTCCTCCGATATTTTTTGCGCAAAATTAAAAGGGGAAATTTTCAATTGATTGTAAAACGAAAATTTAAAAGGCTTTCAAAACACCCATTAATATTTTTCAAAAGAACAAACATTCGCAATTAATCTTTTATCATATAATTCTGAACTAAATATCAATTTAACTGCTACATTTTGCAAAATTCCGCGATCGAGGGCAACGAAAGGGTATTGCAGCAATATGAAACCCGAGGAACAAATTTACTGGGAAACCACTTAGAGAAAAGCTTTGTGACCAAGGCAAAGTTGAAGCACAAAATTTTAATGAGTTGTGTACACGATAGTGCTTCAGCTTTAGATTTCCTCATGGGTAGTCCCACGACCTGGCCTTAGTGGAACCTGCAAAAAGAAGCGGAGAAGGTGTTGGACGTCACGGGACCACCTGCGAAGAGCATTTACATCGCTGGAGAGTCTTTTACACTTCAGATCCAGCCACCTTCCGGCATAAGTACTTTGATGGAGGGGGGCGGGGATGGAGCTTTTGGTAAAGGAGAGAAAGATGTTAATGTTTGGGTGGAAAAAATTTCGAACGGGGCTCAGGAAAAAGTTAAAGAAACTTTTAAAAAGCTTTTTGGGAAAAAGATATACCGAAAAAGAATTCCAATTTCGAGTGATGCGAAATAACAAGGCTTTAATAAATATACAGCACATACAATGTTAATAACTAAACCCACGGTGATGGTTTTAAACCCACCACCATCCCCCCGATCGATTTTTTACTTATACAAATTTCTCCCCCCAAATGATATTAAACCTCCTATTTATTGAGCGGTTTTCTTGGCAGGAATATGTCTGTCTTGAATAAAAAAAGCTTATTGTCGCATATGGTAAAAATGCTTTGTTTTTTGCAATTTATTTGCCCTTTTCTGACTTTAATGTTTCTTTCACTACGAATAAGCTTTTAAAACCTCAAAACGACCCCGAAAAAAAACCTTCACTCTACCAAACTTTAAACTCAAAAAAAACAAATGAACCCCAAACTTGCCAATCCATAAAAAGATCGACACTTTATTCAGAAAAACAAAAAAATAAAATATTATTGAGGCATTAAAACCATAAAAGGTTGATTGTGATGGGTTTGTTGTAGGGGTTTTGGTAATAGTGGTAGCAGTGGTCATAGTGCACCCTAATTTGGGAGTGGGGGTGTTATGGGGTAGGAGGGGGGGGTGGTATAACATAGAGGAGTGCAACACATGAGTGCAATGATTGCAAGGAATATTGGTATACTTACTTTGTATTAGAAATGGGGGTGTTGTTTTGTGGTTTTAAAGAATTGAATCTTTGCACACTAATTAAAGCATAAATATTTTTCTTTTTCAAATTTTTGCGACTTGTGCAATGCCTCATGAAAATTAATGCTAAAATAGAAAATTTTGTTTTCTAATGTCTGTATTGTTAAAGTAAACCCAAAAAAAAGGCAACAATCCTTACAAAATGCAATAGAAGGCTATTTTTCTTATTTAATATTTCTTTTATAAACTATTAACTTATCAAATTCTTCTAAAAATCATGTCAAAAAAAAATTTAAAAAAATTCATTTAAAATTTTTCCCAAATTTATAAACATTTTGACTTGATGATAAAACCCTTTAAAAGGTTTAAGACTTGAACATCATTTCATCAACCTCTAATGACCTTTTTGGCCATAACTGCAACCCAATACTACAATCATCATTCTTTTAAAAAAAAAAAAACCCAAATCAAAACCCCTTTTAAAAATATCATTGAACAACCCCCAGAAATTTTCTACCAAGTTAATGTGTAGGGAGAAGGAAATCCAAAGAAAATGTTAAATAATAGTGATAAAGTATGGAAATATAAGTTGTATTTGTATATTTAATTTTGTTTAGATACAGTTGGACTTTTTTATATATGTTTTGTCTTCTATTGTATTAGTAAAGGGTAGTTTGGTAATTGTATAGTTGTATGGGAGTATTAATAGGGTGTTAGAGAAAAAATGTAAGGTAGTTAAGTTTTTAGTAAAACTTTGGACAAGAAACCTTTTGGGGGAAAGATGGTGACTTATGGAAACTCCTTGCTTGCATCAGCTAAAGTGCCAAAATTAGTGATTTCCCTTAACTTTTGGGAACCCTAATCAAGTAAGTGAGACCTTTTCTATTTACTTCTCTAGCTAATTTCTATTTTGTTTATATCAAATTAGCGCCATTGTAGGAAGTCCATCTCTATAAGGATCGAAATAACAGAATGGAAATTTTTAGATTTAAATTTTGGAGAAAATTTTTGGGGTTCTTTGAAACATAATTGAATTTGGTGAAAAGAAAAATTTTAAAAAAGGAACATTTTGAATTGTAACACCAAATCACAATTATTGATAGAATTCTAATGCTAATTCACTTTGATGAAACTTCAAGCTTTAAAACGAAGCCCTTTGGCATTCATTAAATTGACATTGAAAACGCTGAGTCACAATCAAGTTGTGAATGAAAAATGAAAAAAAGTAAATTTCACTTCAGAAAAATACAAATTAAAACCCAAGCAGAGAAGAACGTTAAAAAAGGTTTATTTAAAATCGGATGCAACAATTCATCCCTATCATGACAAGTGGCCCAATCCTACTTTTTCACAGGTGAAGATCTATTCATTGGTTAACTATGATCTAACAAATTTAAAAGTACAACAAATCGGGAAGATAAAAATCAAACAACAACAAACAGGGGGTTTAAAGGGGCCCAACATCTATTGGCAAAAATGCTCAAGAAGAGATTGCCTAAAATTGATGGAATTATTTAAGCAGGGGTTTTTAAATTGATACGTTGACAAACTGCAAAAAATCCCCTTCACAATTTTCACCCCCTCAACAATCTACTATTGTGGGTGCTCTTTTAAAAAACTTTTTAGATCCTAACTGCACAAATTCTTATATCACCGGAAATTTTTTACGTAATTTTTTTTTTTGGAGATTGAAGGAGGCATAGACTAAAGGGCCCAAAAAAATACAACCTGATTGCTAGTCGATGCTTTTAAATTACTTTTAATTGGAGAAGGATTTGAAATGGATTTTTTTATCTAATAAATTTAATTGGGAATCCTGTTCCAATTACATATATCCAGGCACAATCCTATATACCAATATAACGCCTATGACAACTCAATCTAACCTTTATGGAAGCAACAAACGCTTTTTTATAGGCAACCTACATTTCCCCTTATGCAAAAGGGGGGAGGGGGGTGGGATGTAAGGGAAGTATCGGGTCCTTAGTATTTTTCCTTTAACACTTACAATATAGGACGACCATAGCCACAATGAGGGGGCTAAACCCAAAAAAGTCCATGTTAAATTTATAGAGATAGGAGTAAAAAGGGGGTTATATTTTTTAGTGTAGTAACCCTTTTTTTTCTTACGTGCCAATAAAAAAAATTTTAAAAGGGGGAAATGGAAATTTTATTGACCAACTAAGGGAAAAAAAAGGCATTGGATTAGTTTATTCTTTTTCAAAGGTTTTAAGCCCCAAAAATTTGTTTTATCTTTATGGTTAAAGCATTTTTTTTAAAAAAAAGGGCTATCTAAATTTTTTTTCAAAATTTTAATTCATTTAAAGTTTCCCTTTTTTCTTTAAACATGGGGGGTTTTTTTGTTTCAAAAATTTCATTTAGGGTTAAATTTTTTTGGGTTTTTCCTTTTGGGGGGTTTTTTTAAGTTTTTTGGTTTCAGGGGGTATTAATAATGTTCAAACTTAGGGGGTAAATTTTTATGGGGGTTTTTTTTAAAAATTCTTTTTATAAAACCGTAGTTTTGGAAAACCCCCCTTTTAGGGAATAAATTTTATGATGAGTTTAATTATGATTATTTGTATTTTAAAAACAAATTGGGAAAAATTTTTAAAAATCCAAAAAAACATTGTTTTTTAAAAATTTTTTTGTTTATTTTCAAATTTTATTTTCCCCCCTTTTAAATTAAAAAAAGTGAAAAAAGGAAAGTATGTTAAATTATATTCATAGGGGAATTTTTTTAGTTTTGTTACTAATAAAAAAAAGGTTTAAAAGTTTTTAATTTTTTGGGGTTTTTAAAACCCCCTTTTCAATTTTTTTTTTTCCCCGTTGAAAAAAAAAGGGGTTTTAAAACAATTTTTCTAAAAGTTTTTAAAATTTTTTATAAAATTTAGAAATTGGGGGAAAATTTCCAAAAGCTTTGAAAAATTTTAAAAAAATTTTGTATTTTTTGGGTTAAAAAGCCCCCTTTTTAAGTATTGAATGGTTTTTTCCCAAAAATTTTTGGGAAAATTGTATGGTGCTTTATGTACTAATTTCCAAAACCCCTTTTTAGGTTTAAAATTTAGTTTGTTAAAAAATTTAAAATTTTAAAAAAAAAAATATTTTTTTTTTTGGGAAAATTTGTCTTACCATTAAAGGTTAAAAGGGTTATAAGGAAAATGTTTTTAGCCAAAAAAATTTTGGGGTTTTTTTGTTTTTATTTTAAAATTTTTTATCCGTTAAAAAATGGGGGAAAAATTTAAGTTTTTATTTTTTGAAAACATTGGGGGGGAAAAAATTACCTTTTTAAAAATTTAAAAAAAAATTTTAAAAAAAGGGGGGGTTTTTTTAAAAACCCAAAAAAATAAATTTATTGGGGAAATTTTTAAAAAATTTTCCTAATTTTTTTAAAAAATTTTTAAAATTTTTTATTTTTAAAATTTTTTAGTAAAAATTTCCTTTCCCTTAAAAAAATTAATGGTTTTTTTTGGTTTTAAAAAAATTGCCTTTTTTTAAAAAATTTGTTAAATGTGGGAAGCATTTTTAAAAATTTGGTTAAAAAAATTTATGTTTTAAATTTTTTAAAAAAAAAAAAAAAAAAAAAAAAAAAAAAAAAAAAAAAAAAAAAAAAAAAAAAAAAAAAAAAAAAAAAAAAAAAAAAAAAAAAAAAAAAATTTTTTTTTTTTTTTTTTTTTTTCATCCCTTTAAATTAATAAGTTTTAAATTATTGTTTTGTAAGTAAAAGTAATTATTTTTTTAAATTTTGGAGTTAAAAATTTAAAAAAAAATGAAGTTATATTAATTAAAATTTGATATGAAAATTTGGAGGCAAGGGGGATTTTTAATATCCTTTTGATATTGAAAAAATTTTATTTACATTTCGAATTTTTAAAATAAGATTATTTTAAAATTTTTTTAGAGGGGAAATAAAGGAGTAAGGGTTTGTAAAATGAATTAAGCATAATGTGGATAGGAAACAATGGTTTTAAAGGGGCTAGAAAGTATCGGTTATTAAAAAAAAATTCCCAATTTGGGTAGGAAAGGTAATTTGCAATCTTTTTTAAAAATAAACTTTGTTTTCAATTTTGTTTGTAAACATAAAATAAATACCCAAAAAATTTTTTTTTATAAATAGTTAAAAATAATAAATAGCCTTTAAA
>JAMXBC010001007.1:0-10768 GCA_024138005.1 Lumnitzera racemosa
TTTTTTTTTTTTTTTTTTAAAAAAAAAAAAAAAAAAAAAAAAACGGAAAGTTTTTGGGTCCAAAAGAGGTTGACAAGTAAGATATTCGGCAATGAAACTTTTAGTTTAAGCTGACACAACAATATCCAATTAACGATTTCATCAATTTTCCTTAGTGTTCTCTTTTCCAATTTCTTGGAAAAACTAAAAATTTTAAAAATTTATCTCAAGATTAGTAAATATCTTTTTAAGAACACTCAAGAGATTAATGATATTGATTAAATCTATTTATGCATCCATCAATTGTTTTCATTTGGATTCATTCTAAATTTTCAAATTGTCCGATAACTAGGGTTAATCGTGTATCCCTTACTCTACTAGTTTCTTCATATGTACTTTTTAATTCACCCACATTTTCCCTTAGCATTTTACATTACATCCTATTGAAGTTATTTTCATTTATGATACAATGCAAGATTTCATAACAACTTCATTTAGATCAAATAATTTCCAATCATTCATCCGAAAATCTCTTTTCTTCCTTCCTCTATTTTAATGGTTCTGGGAACTACATGGGCACAATAATCTTTATTATGTAATTTCAAAAATTTATTCATCGTACATTTCCAATATAGATAATGTACCAATTAAGGAGACAAGGGCCCATAATTGCTTGTCTTCTAGAAGCCAATGATTAGATGCTATGAAATTTTTTTTTAATGCATTAAGCAAATGTTTAAAACTAACTTTTATACAATTGAACAACCTAAGTTAAACCAAGAGGGGGAAGGGTGAATTGAGTTTTAAGAAAAAATTGCATTCTTTTTAAATAACATTAAATGTAAAAAATGGGGTAATGATTAGATAATTTAAAAAATAATAACGAATTGGAAATTAAAGTCAGGGTAGAAGAAGATTAAGCCTGAATATAACGTTAAAGTTTGGATCAACCCCCTACTCTCCTAACCCTAAATGCTCTAATTGAGGATTTCACAAACCCCTTTATTAATCTCAAAAATTTCAATGCTCAAAGGCTACACTAGTTTTTCAACAATCACTGTTACACATAATGATTATACAAGTATAGACTTTTCTCTCTAAAAATTGTAAATACAAAAACTCCAAGCATTATACCAAGGTCTCACTTGGTTGATTGCAATAAGATACAAGAGACAAATAGTAAATAAAGGGGCCAAGGAATGTAGAAATGTCTTTTGATTGTAGTAGTTCAATTCTTCTTTCTATCTAGTCAATTTGTTTTTAGCCATTTTATCAATACATTTAATTTTCTTGTTATAGTGTATTAAATGCTCAAATGCTACTTGGAAATTAGCTTATTAACATGCGATATACATCATTTTATCATCATGATGGTAAGCATAAATATTACCAGCAAGATACAAGCACTATACTAGCAAAGCCAGCTTTAGGAGAACAAAAAGCTTCTAATTTTCAATCCAGGAGCTTAACACTCTCAAGGGAAACTAGTTTTTTCTGAACCGTCATCTGAAGGGCAATTTTCAATAACTTTTATCTATTTGCATTTCAATTACTAAAAAAACTATATTTAATGCACTATGGGTTTAAAATTCCAAATGAAAAGCACATCTTTCAAAAACCAAATATCTTGCACAATTAATTTATGTACTAATCATAAGCAAGAAATTAATCAATTCATCAAATAATCTATAAATTTAAATTAATAACGAGTTTAAATCATACACTTTATTTTGTTCTCATTCAAAATAAAATAATGAAGGACTGATTTAATAGGTTCTAAGTAAGGAGAAACAAACTCATTAATTCTTTTGTTTGAAAATGCCATGGTAGACAAAAAATTTTGGACCTTTTTATCATGTTTGACAATTATGGATGATTTATTGAGGGGTATAAAATTATGTTCAAATTGGGCTATAGTTTAATAGTTATAATGGGGGCCCCCACTAATTTTTAAATTAACTAACAAATTAATATTTCCATTAACTAATTTTTGTTAGTTATTTTATTTAAATGGATAGAGTATAAATAGTATTTCGACATTATGCTGGTAAGCAATAATTTGATTTGAACTAATTGACAATTTTTGGATTTATAAAGAAATCAGGAATTAAGGACAAAGTATAGGTTCATAAAAGTTTAACTAATTGGTTAAATCAAATTAGATCGTTTCAAGATCATCTAGTTTTTGACAAACAACGTTTACAAATACTGATTTACTAATAGGAATGACGTGTTTAAGTTAATTCAGGAAAAATGGTAAACAGAATGTGGTGCATATTTATTTGGATTAATAAAAATTTATAAAGATTATATTGCTTGGACATTAAAACCATATTCCGGAAAATCTACCTCAAGCTTTGTAGCCCTCCTTCCCCAAAAACAATACCCTTAGCGAAAATGTTCGCAATAGCACAGATACTTTGACCCTTGCTTTTTGACACACCATATATGGGATGTTTAAATTTGCTTCCATGCCCTAAAATTTATACCATTACCTTACGTGTGGTGTGATACAAGCAAGTGCACCTTTAGTTCAATATGCAGGAATGTAATCCGAGGTCGTTCCTCAAGACTTTAATATAATATTAATTACTTTATTATCTAACCAAAATTATAGAAATTTGATTAATTAAAATCTAAATTAACAAATAATTAATTAAAAGACCTGATTTAACAATTGGAAAAAGCAATAAAATTTAAAACGCTAAGAAAGTAAATAACGTTTTTGAAAAACCCCAGTGTTTTTGTGAACCGGTTAAATATATATTCAATTTAACAATTCTTTACGGAGGGTTTGGGTTTCCAAATTTATAAGATCCTTTCAAGCATTTTAACCCTAATCCTAAATTAAATTTACCGGAATCTCTTCACTTGTAAATATTTTCAAATATCATTATTCTAATGAATTCCAACACAAATAATAACTTACGAGAAAAATATCTATCTCAAGTTATACATGTAATTCTCTCTATTAAGTAAGATCAATTACAATGTAATTTCTTTATCAACAAGCATAATCATAATTGATTTTATAAAATATCATAATGAATTTAAAAATATCATATATTGAAATCTAAAAAAATAATCAATTAACAGTTAAACACATAATGATCAACAAGATAAAAACTTTATGAGAATTATAAACAACCTAAGAGGTTTACATAACCCATAGGTTCACCCCTTAATCCAAATACCAATTCTAGACCTATCAAATGAGACTACAAACCGGAAAGTTTCATCAATACATAAATACAACGGATAAATAACTCCCTTTGATTGTAAAATCTCTCGATTTGGGGAATCGGTGTTTTCATCGCTTTTTTCTTTCTCCGGTTCTCCTCAAGTCTCTTGTCTTCTCTAATGTTTCTGTCTTGTGAAAAACCTAATCTTTCCTTTAAAGGTATCAAGAGGTTTTCGTTTTCTTTAAACCATAAGACCTGGCCTTGAACGGGCCCCGGTTGTAATTTCTACCCCTGGACCAATTTCCCACAAGGGGCACAAATCTGGGACAGGGTTCATGTCCAACATTAACTCAAAACTTCATAACTTTTTCGTGTGGATACTCCGAATGAGGAAACTGATTCTTTTCTTCGTTTTCAATCCAAAGAATAAAAGCAAAACCTGAAATCAAAAACCAAAAAGTAAATTCTTAAAAAAACAAAAAATGAGGAAAATACATAAAATAACCCTAGAAATATTTTAAAAAATTATCAGTGCAAAAAGAAATAAAAAACCAATAAGTGAAGAGACTTGATTTGGGGAAACCCAAGTTGTATATCAGCAAGAAACCCTTTAATGGAAGTTTAAAAAACTGACGACGAAATTCAATTTAAGAAAGGGATTGTTTTAAAAACTGAAGAGCTACCCAAAATTGAGATTAAGAAATGCCTCATACTCAGCCAATAGATTTGATCAGGATTAAAATGGCACAATGTCTTTGACTTAAATAAATTGAAATCAATCAATGGATTTGGAACTTCCATTTTGTGCACTTCAACTATGAAATTAATTCAACCAATGAATGGTGAGAAAACAATGAGTATTCCTAAAAAATATTAACAAACCACTTAATTGATAATCATTCATGTAAGGTAATGGAAGTAATGTACAATATGGGGTTACTTGCACTTGATTCCACAAAAAAGCCCCAGAAAAACCCCAAAAACAACTTTTTAAAAATTTGGGGCCCTTTTTTCAAAAAATTTTGGAAAAGGGGCCTTTTAAAAAAAAAATCCCCAAAATTTTAAAGTGAAGCAATTTTAAGTTTGTTTTTTATATTAAAAATGTATGCATGTAGACCTTAGTTATTTTGAAAAACGAAAACTATCACTCTAAACGTAGACACCAAAAAACCCCAATCCCTAACCCAAATTCATTCTACCCCTATCAATTTCTGAAATTTCTAAAAAAAAAAAAACATGAAAACCTTGTTGAAATCCAACAATTTTTTTTAAAGCTATGTATGCTGAAAAAGGTAATAATCTGAACTTCAACCTGATTTTTTTTTTTTTTTTTAGATTAATTGAAAATTTTGAAATTTTTAAAAAAAAATTTTTGCTTAATTTCATAATTCTGATCAAGATGTATCAAAAAATTTTAAAAAATTATTGATATTTCATAAAAATTTATTAAATTGTCTAAATTTAAAGGGTTTTTTATTAAAGGTAGATAAATTATCAAAATGGGTTTTTAAAAATCTTTAAATGTAAGTGGGAAATTTTTATATAAATATAAATAGTGTTTTTATTGTGTTGGGGCAAATTTTAAATTTAAAAAGGTATACGTACAAAATTAACAAAATGTTAATACATTTTGTAAAGTTGTCGCTCATATATAAATGGAGTTTTTTAAAGTCATCTAAAAATTCGGGTTTATCATCGTATTAAAATTTGAGTGGAAATGGCAAAATTTTCGTAAAAAATTATTGTCTATGCAAATGAAAATATTTTTGAGGGTAATGGGGGTTAATATGATAGGAAGCCCGTAAGAAATTGAAGATTGAAAAGATTTGAACTTTTCTCTTTCATTGAAGAATTTTTGGGTGCCCAGATTGACACCCAAAAATAGTAAAACTCATGCATAGGGATCCCCCTTTTTTTAGGTGGGGTTACCACAAGTTGATGGGCCCTTAGAGACGAGAAATTTGAAATTTTTTAAATGCGGATCTTTTGTAAAGGATTTTTTAAAGTCATCAAAATTTTTTTTTATGGGATTATTAATGGAAATGCAGATACGTAAAAGTTATTTTCTATGCAAATAAAAAATTTTGTGATGGGAACTGGGTTGAAGTATGACAGGAAATGTTTAAAAATTTTAAGATTTAAAAAGGATTTGAACTTTTCCCCCTTTTAGTTGAAGAATTTATGGTTCATCGAGTTACCCGATGGAGTAAACTCAGCACAGGCATCCTTTTTTTATGTGCTGGAGTTCCTACAATTGATGGCCATTAAGACAAGAAATTTGGAATTTCATTAAATGACTCTTTTGGGGAAGGGAGTACCAAAGTGTACATAAGTTATTTTAGGAATCAAGTGCTTGGGACAAGCATAAAATACATGAGCTAGACAATTCAACCCTTCTGGATCCCAATATGTTTTAACAATGACGGGAACAAACAAACGAGCAGTCAAATGAAATAATGGATTTCTCTTTTTATAGACTTTAATATCAAAAAAGAAGTTAAAAAAAAAATTGGTCCCATTATCGAACAAAAGTCTTATGATCCTTATTGAGAAAATAACATAACAAAAAATTTTTAACGATGGGGAGAATCAAAGTAAATGTGATAAGATGAAGAATGGTGATGAGTGATTTTGGGCCTTTAAACATACCACTTAAAGGTTTTAGGAGGGGCCCTAGGAAAGACCAATGTGTAAAAGGCAATGTGTCGTTTGGCAATTTATGAAAAAGGGTTTTGAGCAGGCCCCCCATCACAAATTGGTGAATATGTCCAGAATAGTTTCGGGATTTTTCTAAAAATAAATAAAACCTGTTAACAACTTTTTAGAGATTTTTCCTCTTTTAAACCCAATATATGGCAATACTACGTAAATTTAAAAGGGGATGAAAAAGAAAAGTGCAATAACATTTTAATTCAATGACTTAAGTGTTGGTATGCTTTCAAATAAAAAAGGGAATCTCTAGATTCAGTAAAGTCTTTCCCCTTAAAAGGAACATTTGATTTTCATTGGACTTTTTAAAAACCGATTTTTTTAACGTCTGCTATAATAAAAAGAACGGGGCAATAAAGGGAAGTTAGGGGTTGTTTGAAAAAAATAATTTCTTTTCAAAATAACAATTCAAGGGCCGCACATTATATGAACCGATGATAAACCCCGGGATCATCATCACTCATAGAACAAAATGATTAAGTTTTTTTCCAATAATGTAGAAACCCCCTAATTTTAAAAAACCTAACTTGCAAAACGTAAAATTGAGGTTACACTTAAGCAAAAAAAAGGGTTTTTTTAATCAAGAAAGGTTTTAAATATTTAAACATAACTGAAGAAGTCAATAATAAGTTCGGACTTTTAAAAACAATAAATTTTGAAAATTTTGGGGGACACAAGAAATTTGGGGGCTACATGGTTCGCAAAAGAAAGGTCAGCCCCACTTAAAAGGGTTTTCTAGACATTCAGGTCTATGTAGAAGTTTTTAAAATAATGTCAACCATTATATGTTCGAGGGAAATTCTTATACAGAAAGATGGCAAAAGTTGTTGGTAGCTTGTAGAGGGATGGGAGCAATTCTTTATTCCATTGGCTTGCTCTTTTTACAAAGAACATAAAAACCCTGGGGGTAGTTCCTAGGGAAGCTAAAAGCGGGGCCCACCAAAACAAAAAAACCTTAAAAGTCTTTAGCCACAAGGCATTGTATTTTTTCCCGCGTATAAGGAAACAAAAAGGGCACAACCACATTTGCAGTTAGGAGATACTTTTTGGGGCCCTTGCTAAAACTTCAATGGGTTACAAAAACCAAATTTGCAAGAAAACTTATATATTTGCAGGTGTTCAGGCACAACAAAAAAAATTTTCAAATGTTTTATGGAGAAGTTAGCATAGGTTAAAGGGCACCCTTGTAGTTCGATAATTTTTAATTTTGGGAAAAAGGGGGCCCTTTTTTATATGAGGAGTTATCAATTTTATATTGACATAAAAACTTTGGAGAGTTATAAACTCCGTTTTGAAATTGTGTATGGTTACCTTCACTCATTAGTGAAGAAGATATTTACAATTATTCCCTATTAAAAGGGGGCAAATGCCAATAAAGTAACGATTCGGGTAAACTTTTTGTTACGCTTTAAAGATGTAAAAATTTGGAGAGGGGGTAATTCACATAAGCATTTCATTTGCTTCCAGAAGGGTATTTTCAAGGTTTTACTGCAATCAATGACGGGGACAGATTGAAAGGAGGGGGAAGGGACACAAAATTTAAAACTTCGGGGGTGCACATCACTTTCAAAAGTGGTAAATTAAAACCCCACCCAATGCTGTGTTGCTGCAGCGAACTGGGGGTAGACAATAAATCAAAATAAAGCCATGGTAAAATAGGCACAATCGAATAGTTTTTTATCAGCTCATTCTACCATTGTGACGAGCTAAACGGGCCCATAGTTAACTTTCTTATCTTACTCGAACATTGACTTCTTAAAAAAAAAAAAAAAAAAGGTAAACTTGCATAAGCTTTTCCATGGAGATGATGTTCGAGAGCATAAACCAAAAACTAGATACAATGCTTTAGACAAAAGGGACATAATGGGAGGAGGTGTCCAAGAAAAATAAGGGGGAATACCCCTTCTATCTGGGCTTTTTTTAAAACACAGCATAACTTAATGAGATCACTTTGTTTTTTTTAATCTACTAAACATGTTTGTATGGTTTTTTAAAGGGAAAATAACAAAAACTATTTATCCCTGCGTACTTACAAAAGCCCGCACTATTCAACCCTCAGGGATAAAGGGAATAATGTCTTACATTTACAATCAATTTTTTTATTAAAAAAAAGTGTTACTTTCTAAATTTTTTTGAATGTTTGTGAGGGGGGTTACCTATGCATTAAAAGTACAAAGCATGAATATCTTTCAAAAGGATAATGGAATATTTCCTTTTCATCCTAAGGTAAACCTTACATACGGAGGCTAGGGTTTTGGGGGGTTTCACAACTTTCATTTATTTTGTTAGATTAGAACAATTTGGCACTTGTAAGAGATGGAGGTGGAGAAACCCCCGTTCCACTTAACCCCTTAAAAGCAACCCTCAACTGTAGAATTTTAAGGGCCCCAAATTAGACTTCCCTTTTAAAGGGGTTCGCAGAGGCAAGTTGGGTAAAAAACGGACATGAGGGGAAATTAGGTTTTTACAAGGGGAAAGACTATAGGCATGACCGTAGTGAGGGATGCCGTTTATCTCTAACATAGAGCACTTTCGAGTATTTTTACATGGGGGGGACAACAAGAGGTTCGATAAATCCGGCACTACAGTACATACTTAACCTAATGGGGGATTCATATTTTTCGGATAAATTCCCATCTTATTCACCAAGTTCCTACCATTGTTGGGGACTTCTAGTGCGGGCGTTTAAAATAGCATGCTACTTGGATATAAAACCGACGCTATCTTCCTCATCACCGACGACAAAGTTTTTGGGGTCGCATTTTTCTTCAATTTCTGGCTTGGGTGATTCTCACATTCACCCCCCTTATCAAAAATGGGTTATTATTTATGAAAATAGGGCCTTGACAACCAAATGGAGGGTAGATAATATATAAATTATCCAATGATGTTGTGTGTGTATTTCACAACGTTACATCAGACAAAAACAACAATATGATATGAAATTATCCTTTTTTGTTTCTTTTGTTGGTTTAAGTGATAACCCTCGTTGTTTTACTGATTGTTTCTTTTCCTTTTTCTTTTTTTTTTTTCCCTTATACCCATTAGGTTTTTTGGGAGCCTTATACAAGGATTGCTATAATTGATGCCTCACTTTTATATTCTGACAACACATTTGAAATACTCAGGGATTTCCTATTTTTCCCCCATCATTTAGTTTATTTCAGACTGTATATAGGCGTTTAGTGGTACCAATACTTTAAAGGAAATTTACATCTAAAGCGCTCCACCCAAATGGACCTTTTGGGAAGGATGGATGTTAATTAATCAAACACTCTCCTAAAACCAACGGGATAACAATATTTGCTAAATTTTCATTTAAGGTTTCCCAGGGGTCACTAGAGTTACTAACCCTTATAGAAAAAAACACCTAGCATTAATTACATACCACAAAGCGTCACGATTGACTGGTACTACATCTTAAATCATCCCTTATTTTTTGCCCCTAAATACTTGCTATCAAAATTTTTGATAATTTTTTTTTTTCTTATTTTAGTAACTACTCAGGGTGCAAAATGATACCGACTATCCACAACCTAGGTATTGAAAATAGGGGGACTTCATTTTTTTTTTGAGTAGTACAGTGCCCTCCTCTATCCATAACAAGAAAGGCATACCTCAACCACCCCATGTAAACCCCACTAAGAGTAAGAATCACCTACTGATGAGGATTGTCAACTTTTTATGCCCACCTAAGAGTAAATTAGAATTTGAAGAACGGGCTTGAGTGGGATGTATGGGGAGACCCCCTGATATATCTCACCAATAAGCATTATTCCATTGCCTAGGGATATCAACGAGGGGTAAATACATACCTTGGTCAAGTGTTCCTCTATTTAGAGCAAATCCACCTAGGGGTTTTTACTAACTTTATATGACTCCTGTTTTTAACAATACGATTTTTTCGACTCCACCAAACCCCAAAAGCAGTTCCACCCCCCACACATTTCCCAATAAGGGGGATCACTCAGCTTTTTTTGGCCTCCAACTAAACCCATTTTTAAAAGGGGAAAATCTCGACAAATTTCCCCCTTAATTTTTGCGTCACGCGATGACAGGAGCATTATTTTTTCCCTCTATGAGGACCTTTTAAAAAACATAGGAAACAATAGTTGTTTTGTTTTTTTTTTTTGTTTCTCCTTTTATTACATTACCAAAAAAAAATTTATGTTAAAACGATCTTCAAAAAATAATTTATTTTCATCAAATTCAGTTCAATACATTTTTATTTCCCCAGTATTTCAAATTTGCAATTATTTTTTTTTATATCTTTTTCCCTTTGGTCATTGGGTGACATCTTGTATCCTATTTTTTTTCCCCCCTTGCATCTTTTTTGAGATTTCACTAATTGTGGGTTTTTTAAGTAAACTATTAATTTAAATTTTCCATTCAGTTTTTTTAAATTTCTTTAAAAGAGCATTATTAATTTTTAAAAAATTTAGGAATTACTACATTTTTTAAAACAATTATTTTTTAAACACAATTATGTCAAATTTTAAAATTTTTCATTGAAAATATTTACACTGAAAGCAATCCAGTACATTACCCCTTTAGTTTCAATTCCAATTTTAATGACCTACTAAAAATGTATGATAAATTTAACCCTTTTAAAGTAAAAACTTCTACAATTAAAGGAGCAAGCGAAATCTATTAGATTTTTTTTTAAAAAGGGTCTTTCCCCCAAAAATTTTTTTTTTTTTTTTTTTTTTAAAAAACCCCCCAACAAACTACCTTTTTCACCTAAAAAGGCTGAAACTGCCCCTACAAATTCCCCAAGTGATGCATCAAAACCCTATTTTAAAGATTTCACCCAAAAAACATGAAAGAAAGGGAAATTTTTTGCTTAACGGCATAAACCTATTTAACCAAACTTAAAGGGTGCATAATAGTGATTGTTT
>JAMXBC010001008.1:0-10749 GCA_024138005.1 Lumnitzera racemosa
GGATGAATTGAATGAGCCAAAATTTTCAACAATATTGATCTTAAATCTAACTACCATCAAATCCGCGTGAGACCAGGCGAAGAATGGAAGACTGCGTTCAAGACTTATCATAAACTTTATGAGTGGATGGTCATGCTCTTTGGCTGTCGAATGCCTTGAGCATTCTCATGAGATTAATGAATCATGTGTTGAGACATCTCATCGGGAAGTATGTCATAGTGTAATTCGACAATATCCGGTCTATAGTGTTGACATGCCAAGTCATTGTAAACTTCTTAAAGTAGTCCTATATATCATTTGTGTTGATAGATTATTTGGTAATATAAAGAAATGTTGCTTTTGCTAGAGAAAGTGGTATTCTTAGGCTATGTAGTCAATAAAGGAGGCTTGCGAGTCGATGATGAGAATATCTAAGCAATTTTCGATTGGCTAACTCCTATTACTTATGTCGACTTGACAAGTTTCCATGGACTGGCTTCATTTTACAAAAGATTCATCAGGAATTTTAGTACCTTCGCTGTACCACTTACTGAACTAATAAAGAAAACACTAACTTCCAATGGGGAGAAAGGGAGGAAAGGAGCTTTGCTCAGATAAAAGAAAGGTTGACCTTCACCGCAGTGTTAGTATTACCCGACTTTAACAAAATTTTTTAGCTGAGGAAGCTGACCAATTGCTTTTCATAGTGAGAAGCTCCAAAGACCCCATTGAATTATTTTATGTATGACAAGGAACTTTTAGCACTAATTCGAGCAATGTAAGTATAGCAATATTATTTACGGTTGAGAGAATTTGTCATATATACTAACCATGAATCGCTGAGGTACCTTCAGAGTCAAACTAAGTTGTTGAAATGGTATACAGATGGGTTGAATTCCTTAAAGGATTCAATTTTGTAATAAAGTATAAGTAGGGAAAGAGCAACATAGTTACTGACGCTCTTTTGAGGAGATATATAGTTTTATTAGAACTGCAGACTAAATTGTTTAGGTTTGCGAGTATTAAAGAAAAGTACTCTGGAGATCTATACTTTGGACCCATAATTTCACGATGCATAGATGGGAGGACAGTGGAAAAATATCATGTGGAGGATGGCTACTTATTTCGAAGTAGAAAATTATGCGTGTCGATTTGTTCACTGAGAAAGCTATTAGTTAGAGAAGCCTATAGTAGGGTCTCTTTAGAATTTTGGGATAGAGGACCTGTGAATTGATAAATGGCCGATTCTTTTAGCTGATAATGAGGAAACATGTGCACTGAGTTGTGGAAAGCTGTGCTATGTACAAAAAAGCAAGGTGCCAAGCCTAGTAAGGAAAGTAATGCTCCTACCTGTCTCAATAAGACTATGGATTGAATTGAGCATGGACTTTGTTCTTAAACTGCCATGAATTGCTTAAAGCAAAGATTCTGTAATGGTATTGTAAACTGGTTTAATAAGATGTACACTTTATACCCTACACCAAGACTAACGATGCTTTAGTTATTGCTTCTCTTTTCTTAGTAGAGATTATACAGATACACGACATGTTGAGAACTGTAGTCTTTAATAGAGACCCAAAATTCTTAGTGTGTGGTTGCACCTCAGCAAGGAATGGTTCCCGAATAAGAGGAGGAATGTAAACCCCTAAAAGTTTCGATCTAGTTTTTAAAATAGACTCAATTATGTTAGACATGTAGAGTTGACAAGGCTAATGAAAGAGAAAACCAAAAGAAAACCTTAAAATAACTAATCAATCGCGTAAAGAACTTTCTACCTTAAATGTTTCTAAATGCTAAAGATTTCATTCAAAAGTGATTAGAAACCCTAAAAATGATTACCTTAAAGACATATGTGTACTAATTTAACATGATATACCCTAAAACCCTAATAATAATATAATGCTTATATTTTTGCGAAATCATTAGTAAAAGGTTAGAGATGACCTTCATTCATGCTTATATGATTCGAATTCTCAAGTAATTCATTAGAAACAAAGATAATGAGTCATAGATTATATTTATCCCTTAAGTATGTGATTAAGATAGTCTCACTTAGAGTTGAGGTTATAGTTGAAGATTAGATTACATGTAGTGAACTTTAATACTCAAATTAGTACTTTTGCACTGTTATCCAAAGTAGTTTATCAAATGAGATATATAAACTATAAAGACCTAAAGTAAGACCTCATCAACCATATTTACTAATCAATTCATCAATACCTCATTTCTTCTCATTTCCTTTATTTTTCCCTTAATTTCCCTTAATTACTACGTTATGTGCACAAAATTACATATGCTTAAGGAGAGTTGACCAAGTCAACACATATTGACCAAGGTCAAAGGGTTGACCAAGTCAACACATGTTGACCAAAGTCAACACTTTGAAAGTCAACAAAAGACACTAAGAGATAAAGAAAATATCTCTTTCTTCATGATGTAATGCTTATCTTTTCTCTTGATTTTTTTCTTGTTTTCTTTTCCCTCAATTGTTGCCGTCCACTTATTCCCTCTAGACCCCACCATTGCCTTCTTCCATAATCAACACAAGACAAAAGAACAAAACAAAAAACAACTCCCTCTTGCCGTGAGCTTCTTCTTCCTATTTCACTTCACTATTTCACTTTTTGTCTCCATAACTCCAATACAATTAAAGGTATGTCTTTAAGTTGTTTTATGTTGCTTTATATTATTCATTAGTTAGTTAATTAGGTAGATTAGATAAGTAGTTTATGTGTTTAGTGTTGTCTTGAAGAAGAAAGAACAAAGTTCCCATCTTTAAGTGTAGGAATTAGGAATTTTGAAGAAAAAGAAAGGAAGACCATGAGTATATGCTCATAAGTATGTGCACATAAGGGAATACTAAAAGAACATAAGTATGTGAACCTTTGTACATGAGTATTTACCATGTACATAACCTAAATTAAGACCACATTTAACTATACATACCTATACTACACTAAATACATACATAAAAATGCAAAAGGATGAAATTGGGAAGATTTCCTTAAGAGAAGATTAGGCATACGAATTTTTGTATAAAAATACGTATCCAACTGTATAGTATATGAGTAGGTATACACGTATAAATACGGTATAAGTTTAAGTAGATGTATAAGTATATATATGTACAAGGCATATGTACATAATTATAAGAGGAGGTAACATGGACATAATACGTGTACATATGACGTAAGCATGAGGAAAGGCTTATGTAATCATATGATGAGGTAAGTGATGAGGTAAGCACATGATGACATAAGCCAGACATAAGTAAGTGATGATATAAGCAATGACATAAGTAAAAGATGATGTAAGCGATGACATAAGCATAGGTTTAGAAAATGAGAAAAATAAGAAAAGTGTAGGTAATTAGGTACTTAAATTAGTAAATCCTAATACACCTTCTAAATTAGATTATACCTAATTCAGTACATGAATTAGTAATAGCAAAGTAAAATCCTTTAATTATAAGAATTTAAGGAATAAAAGATATAAATATAAGTAATAAGAGTACTTAAGTGTTCATAGCTAAAAAATTCTATAAATTTAGTTCATAACGTAAAACGGGTCATAACATCCAAAAGGGACATTACCGTGTAAACGTATGTCCGAAAATAATGAAGAACGACTATAAATTCATAAATATCATAAATAAAACGACAAAAGTTACATACGATTGATAATAAAGTCTAACTGGGTAAAAGTTGATAGTAATCTAAGTAAAATTAGTAATTAATGTTTAAATTATTAGTTAATTCAAGTACTTACTAGCGTTATCGAATCATAATGATTAAGTGAACTTGAGGTGAGCGAGGACCTCTCGATAGATTACTACGATTAGGCTGAATCACTATGGCCAAGTGAGTATTTACCCTATGATTCTATGCTTGTTTGTGGACTTAAATATTATTGTTAATTGATTATCGTGTGAGTTTGGGAAACGCTTGTATATGAACTTGTGTGTTGAATCATGAAATTATCTTAAGTACAAGAAATGCTTTGTTGTTGCATGGTAGTATAGAAAGTGATTGTATGTAAAATGCGATGGTCACAGCATAATTTGAACTTAAGATACTCGGCTTATAAAAAGAAACTAGAACATGCATTATCATGCATCTCATAAATATAATTCGGCGGTAACATCACACGGAGGTAAAGAAAGGCCATTCGGGGTTGTTATTATTCATTTATTGGTTCTGTACATTGCACTCGTACAAATGACCTTACCCTGGCCCGCAGGAACATTAAGCGTTGGAGTGCCAACCGCCTGGCTAAAGGTCGAGTTTAGAAGCCTCCATTTAGGGGTAAGTGTGGACTGCGAAGGCCCACTCACGATTATACTGGAACTTAGTTTTATGAACATAAACTACCTAGTTGATTTGAATACGGAGAGTAGAGTTCCGTAGTAAAGAAAGTTCTAGTATAATACCCGGATCTGATTGGTACCGTATATACTCCAACCCTGACTTCGGAGGGCTTAAATCCGAGTTACGTATATGAACTAGTTAGTATACGTATTGTTAGCATTCTACTTTATCATTCATTCATATACGTACATATAATGTACTTATAACTTGCTTATGGTGTGGCTAAAGGGTTTTGCTCACTAAGCTTAGCTTACAACCCTTTAGACTTTTGCTGTAGGATAACCTGTTCATAGAGCTAGCCGAGGGATGCCACAGGTTAACTTGGGGACTTGGGCAGGAGCGAGCTATCCTATGTATTGAGAGAACAGTTAATGTAGATCTTTACTCATGTACTTTTATTTCTTAGTAATGTAGATCTTACTCATGTATAATATAAGTTTTGTAGTTCAAATTTTATATAAATATGTTAATGTGATGATATCATGTGAATTTATATGTTCTTGGGAAACTAGTGGTTGTAGAGCCTTGTAATATTATATAAAGAGTTCTTAATTAGAAGGTAACCAATCAGGGGTTCTTTCTACAGTATATGGCGTATGCCACGACTAGGCCGTCTTCAGTTCGTGACAAGGAACAAATTATCTATAAGATAGAAGGACCTTTTAGAATCCTCTAAAGATCAATGACAATGCCTACAGGTTAGAGTTGCCCAGGATTATGGGTTTTTTTATGCCTTCAACATTGATAGCCTTAGTCCATATCACCCTAACAAAAACTATGCGAATACCATTCAGATTTGATCCTAAATCCAAAACAATTAGAGGAATGGTAGGAATCAAACTATCAACCTTTGACCGGCAGTAGAGCTCGAGGACTAAAGGGGCTAACACCACGAATCCTTCTATTCTAACCAACCCCTATTGAGACCAATACTTCCTTGTCGAGTTACCCTTCATTCCATCCCATATGACTACCCATTTTCTATAGTAATTTGAGTTAGTGATTACTCCCCCACGTGGGACCAACCAATTACTTAATACTTCCTTATCGAGAAGTAGAGAAAGAAGGTCTGGATTGCCCTGAGCCATCTCTGTTCAA
This sequence comes from Lumnitzera racemosa, assembly GCA_024138005.1. Lineage (NCBI taxonomy): Eukaryota > Viridiplantae > Streptophyta > Magnoliopsida > Myrtales > Combretaceae > Lumnitzera > Lumnitzera racemosa. The sequence goes on from JAMXBC010001008.1 coordinate 5,445, forward strand.
ACAAGCCCATCTATCCATATTTTTTGTCTGCATCTTCTAATGACCTTGCTAATGTACATCACCAATTACAATATCATTTGCAGAATTCATGCACCAATGATTGTTTTTCTAATATATTCATTTTTACCCTTTTGTATCTTATACATTATTTTCCTTAGGAAATATCCTTTCGTCTTTCCTTTTAGGTAGGTTGCCCTAACTTAGGGGAATAAATACTCTTGTACTTGTAACTGTGATAGCATCAGATCATTTTTAATATACACCTTTGAGTACTTTTTCTTCCTTGCATAAACATTTTTGTTTACTCTCGCTTTCACTCTTATCCTTTCCCTTAAGCAAGGTTAGGTAGTGAGTAACCTCACCAACCAAATTTTATGCGTCATATTGAATTAAGCTATGAGTCATCGAAGGGGTCCATTGGTGCGTTATATGCTCTAGAACTATTCATGGGTTTTGCTTACTATTTCATTCTTCGTTTTTGCTCTTTTACATTTTTCCCCCATTGGTCCTTTTCAGCTTCTGTAAATTTGGGATCCATCCAGCAACTAGCCTTGTCTATTCTTGGTTTGGTTTACAACAAACTCCTTCCATTAAACCTAAGGATTCTATCCTATCACCCAAGGTTGATTGGTGCCTAGAATTATATGGCTCCAATACGGATGTTGTACTTGTCAATCTCCTTATTGGGGAAGAATTTGTCACATTGATGCTGAGTGCTTGTTACACATTTACCTCCTTTACCGTCTCACTAAGTCTTTAAACTTTGGCACAAGTTCTTTCTTCGGGCTTTTATTATTGTTGGTGCCACCTCTACTATCAGGGTTGACCTTGCAACAATACTTTTGCTTACTGTAGGGTCAAATCTCCTCAATCTCTTACTTGGATGTATATAGGTGGAACATGTTTAAGATTCTCGATATTGGTTCCCTCAAATGAACAACTTTAGTTTCGGCTAACAGATCCTTCTTCCCCTTCTTTCGCTTCTCTACCAATTGAAGGGTTTCTGTTGTGCTATAGGCTATTTGGTTATGTCTTTGGCTACCTTTTTTCACTATTGTTGATTTAATGGTAGTGATGGGAGTTGTTGCATACTTCGACCTTTTATTTTTTGGCCTTTTCTTAGGCTAGTACTTAGTGGGATTTATGTCGTTACATACATATTTGTGACATGAGAAAAAAAAGTTAATATCAACATAGGGAAAGAATAAACTTACATTCTCTATGTGAGCAATGCTCAAAGGCGATAATTCTTCCCCTAATCACGAGAATGCTTTTCTCTTGCGGGTTTTACTCAGCAAGCAGAAACTCATTTGCATACCATCTTCTTTAAAAAAATTGGGTCTTCGCTTTCATAACATCATATAATTCTCTCGATGTCCTAAATGAATATTTTATCCTTCCTCCTTTCCTGAATTTTCATTGTTGTTGGTTGCATTTTTTGGCACAATCAATATCTTTAGTACGGATTGGCTTAATCCATTGTGTAACTATCGCTTGAGATTGATTAAGTGACCCCACTTAAGCTTGATACGACCAATGAAAATATTTTCTAAAAACAAGTTTGGTTACAAAGCTTAAGGACTTTTTAGAGTATGTACTCTCCTTTAAACTTAAGTTAATACACTACTAAAGAATTGCAACCTTATAATGTTCAAATTTTTTATTGCATCATGTTTTTGAAAATAAAGTAGGTTTTGTAACTTAAGGAGTAAGTTTAACCTAAATGATCCAAACATCTCATATTTAACTACATTCTTTTTTTTCATTTTCAACGTTTTTTTGTCATAAATGTTTAGATCAGAAAGGGTGATAACTAGCAAATAAAACAAGGAATTGTAACACAGCATCCTTAAATTTGTAATAGCTGCTAAAGGTAAAATACAACTAAAAGGAAAAACTCGAATGCTCTAAACTCACAACTGACCTTTGGGGGCCCTTTTTTGGATAGGTATTGGGGAAAACTATAAAACTGTTTAGGGTTTTTTTTAGTTCATATATAGAGAGTTTAGAATAAATGTCAAGTTTTTAGAATAATTTAGGGTTTCTTTATTATTTTCTGTACTATAATCTTCAAAAAATAAAGCTCTCCTTTAGTTTTAACATTCTTCATTTCCAATATTTCCTTCTTGTAATAAATGCTTGATAGAACCTCTAACTAATCTCCTCTCCCTAAAGAAATGTAAATATTATGTTTATTTTTTGTTTCATGAAATAAAACTTTCCCTTCTCTCTCACACAAAACAAAAAAAAAGGGAATAAAGAAGAAATTGCAATTAGTAAGAATTCTTCTAATAATCACAGTGATAACGTAATTCTTCCTAAAAAAAGATATATCAGATGGCCATATTATTGATTTTGTTTCCCTAAAAACTCTCTAAGTGTCTAAAAGATTCATTTTGGAAAAAACTTTCAAATAAAAAAAAAGTAGGAAGACATTAGGATTATAAATAAATGCGATATTAGAAAATTGAAACCTAAAATCCAATATTTATTTAATATCTTAACATTATATATATAGCACTAAAGAAAAATTAAAAAAAACCCAAAGGGAAAAAGGAAATCAATTTCAAATTAAATCTCAATAGAACTTAATTTTATTTTAAAAATTTTTGATTCTTAATTTTTCCATTGTATTATTATCTTGAATGTTCATATGGGTTTAGAGACTCTTCATTGAAAATTTAATTAAAGAACAAATTCGCTAATTATTGTAAGGTCATTTCCAAATTAACAAGTTGGTCCATCTTAATTATTTGGTGATCAATAATCCTAAGCCAATTCTTATTCCATACCTTTTTGAAAATGTCTTCATAATAGAGAATTTAAATGGTAGTAATAGGGAAATGATAATCAATTTTTTCAATAAATTTGTTTCTTTTAATTTGGTAAATCAAATAAAATTCCCTAATATGCTTTTTATATTGATTTGTTTTAAAATTTGGCAAATAAATTCCTTCTAAGAATTGGTAATCATTTTAAAGGTTTAAGATGAAAAAGTAAATTATTCCTAAAACTAACCTAAAACTCTTTAAGGTTAATAACATAACGTAAATATTTTGACTCATCATTGAAGGAATATTGTATATATGTAGATTAAAATGAATTAGCATATTTTTAAATCTTTAATACGATACTCTGTTAACCCCAGATCTATTTAGAGAATTTCAAATTTAAACCCTTATCAAGATCCCCCTTACAGGACAATTCGAAGGTCAGGGTATAGATGAGAATTTAAAAATTAAATTGTGCTTGCTTCAGTGAATAAATTAAGATGAATTTTTTCAAATTTATTTTCTTGTAAGTAAGAGGAGTAAACCCTTCAGTGGCATTCATTAACCACAAGTCATTATCACTTGGAATTTTGCTTTACTTTTCTAAGTATCACTATAGAGTAGAACAAGTTTTAAAAAAAAAGAATGAAGAATTACTAAAAAAATGTTTGAAAAAGAAAAAAAACAAAATTAAGTAAACAAAGCTCCTCAAAAATTTATTTCCAAAACCTTACTCAACAAATCTATTTAAACCTAAATGCTCTAAAACCCAACCATCCATTTGTCTCAAAAAACCATACCTCAATCTACTCTTAAATCAACCTAAATCTATCATAAAAACTTTGCTATTCTAATTGAATACTTACCTTCCTCCCAATAACACCTTTCTTATAAGCTCTTTGATTTAAAATTTTAGATATTTTATTACACTGGGCCTTAACTTTTTAATTTTTCCTAAAGTTTTCCCACATTAATAAAAAATTTCTTTACCATCTTAAGTCTTCTTTTAATTGATACCTTTGACAAACAAATCAATGGTTCTAACCAATACACTAAGATTGAATCTTTAAAATAACTATAACTTTGCTTTTGACTATAGTTAACGAGTATAATCTAACCAAGGGTTTGCTTCAAATATCTTTTCTAAAACAGTCTTATTTACCTACTTAAAAATGGTCCTAATTCCATGGCAAACTTCTTAATGGTTGGAAATCAGAAGAACCTTGTCATTATGAGGGAAGTTTTTACCTAAACTTGAAAGAAACAAAAAGCATCAAAAAAAATCATAATGTAAACTTTTCAATCTTATTCCAATCTATATTCGGAAGTAAACCAACTTTCAATTTGGGTTTTTCATTTTAATCTTTCTTTTAAGCTTCTAATAGATTTTCTTACGAATTTTACCATTAACCTTTTCAAGTCAAGAGGACTATCCTAAGCTTTTTCATTTAAATGGTTTTTCACCAATTTTTTGCTTAAATAATTTTTCAATCAAGAATTTTTCAAACTAGTTACATCCTTTTTTTTGCTTCTTCAACCTTATACTTCTTTTAGGGTTCTACAGCTCTTAGAGTGCTGTCCCCTATTTAAACCCCCTATTAGGTTTTAGCTAATCTTAAACTTTTTCCCTCTTCAAACACTTTTAGGGGTTTTTAACCCGCCTTTAAAAATATTGTCCCAAATCCTATTTTTTCCCTTTTGGTTATTGCAGCTTTTAGAGCATTTTCCCCATTTATTTTTCTTTTAAGGTTTATAACCCCTAACACTTCCCCCTAACCTCCTCCTTAAAACTTGGGAGCCCCTAATGCTTTTCTTCACAAATTCCTTTAACAAGCCATAAAGGGGTCTTTTACCGATTTTTTTTATTGAGCCATAAACACTTTTCTTCACCAATCTTTTTTGCAAAAACCCTAGGGTACTTTTCATTTCCACTCCTCTTTTTGGGTCTTGATAATGAACACCTACCTAGTATTCGAGGTTTTGTTTTTAGATTTTAAGTAATCGAGCAAATTTTCTAACCAACTAAATTTTATGATAATTAAAATTAATAAAAGCATTTCCCTGATTTAATTTATAAACAATTATTATTTTGACATTGAATTTTAAAGTAAATTTTTCATTATTTTTCGAAATGCGTAAAATAATTTTCCCAAAAGCTAACAAATTAATAAGATAAATTATAAACACACAAAAATCATTAAATAAAATAAAAAGATTCAATATTTATTTGTACCATAATGTATCACGTATAGGGTTTAAAAAATGAAAATTAATAAAATTTTTTCAAAAAATTTCAAAAAAAGCTAAATAATTAAAGAAAAAATTTAAAAATTTAAAGAAAAAGGCTAAAAAATATGGAAATGTCTAGAATCGGGGGGAGTTGGAAATTAAATAATAATAATTAACCAAATAGAAAGGAAATGGAGATGAAAGGCTATTTGTCAAATGGGGAAATTTAAAAAAAACCCAAACTACCATATAAATTTGGGAAAAACCCCTTTTAGAAAGCATTTGACTACAAAATTAAAAAAAGG
>JAMXBC010001009.1:0-10734 GCA_024138005.1 Lumnitzera racemosa
TAATTTTTTCATATTACAAAATAAAAATATTTTAAAGAAATTTAACAGAAATACATAAGGTAAATTATGGTTTTAATGTAGCTTATGTATAAGATACAAAATTTTTAAAATAGTATCTAATATCCATTGAATAGTATTGTAATTATTTATAAAACATTTTATCTTTTTCAAAGTATACACGTATGTGTAAAAAACATATATTGATAATATAGAAAAATCCAAATATGGTATATTAAAAAATACTACATGTATACTATAATAATAGATTAAAAAATAAAGTAAATTAAAAATATATATATAAAGAAATATACTATAAAATTTTGGGGAAAAGGGGAAAAAATTAATTTCCCCAAATGTAATAAAATTTTAACAATAAATATAACTATATACAAAACACGTAAAAATATAAAAATTTGGGAAAAATATAGAAATTAACAAAAAATTACAAAAATGACAGTGACTTTTTCCTTTTGTTGCCCGTCAGCAATAATAAATTTTAATTTATTCAAATTAAAAATAATAATAAAATTAGTTAATTTAAATAGGAAAATGTTTAAAAATAGTAAAAATAAATTAATAAGCATAAACCTTAAAAATAGAAAAATACGTAAATTATAATTAAAAAAACTCAAAAATAAGAAATTTGAAAAAATAAAAGAATTAGTATTATTTAAATCCTAAATATGCAAAAGAAAACTTAATTAATATTTTATAAGTAATTTAAGTAAAAAATTGAAATTAAAATTTTTTTACTATAATTGAAACTGCGGATTAAATGTCCAAAAAAAAACCCCCATATAAGAAAGATACCCAAAAATCAAAAAAAAAAAATTATAAGTTCAAAAATTAAAATTTAAAAATTTGGAAATTTTATCAAAATTTAAAAAATTTAAAGGAAAAACCCGGAAAAAAAGTAACTTTTTTAAGTAAAAATTGTTTACACTATTTGGGGGTTATAGTAAAATAGATAAATAATGATAGATATTAAGTTAAGGGGGAAACCTTTTTTCAAAAATATTTATAAGGTTTCTTTCTTTTGGTATTCGTTTACTGAGTTCTCATGATTGCTATCTGTTTGCTGTGTGTTATTTGTATGTTGCTTGTTGGTTGATATGTGTTGTTGAATGATAATTTCTCCATGAAATTTTTTCGTGTGTCATTTTTTAAATTGGTAAATAAATTATTTGACTAAACTAATCAGTTATATTTTCTTGCTTGACTTTTTGGGTTTTTGGCAAAGAGTGGTGCTTTCCCATTTTGGGGAAAAAGTTTTTTTTTGGGTAAATGTTTTCAAAAATTTTTAAAACTTTTTAAAATGATTTCTAAAAGGGCTTATGGTCCCTAAAATGTTTGTTTTTTTTTATGAAGACAAAGCTAGATAATATCTCTAAATATTTACGAGAGGATCACTATTTATACTTGTGAGGCCTTTAGATATTGTTGATTGGAGATGGCTCGTTTTATGCCTAAAAAGGCTTTTTGTATGTTTGGGGGGGGGAAACCCTAGTTGGGTCTCCCTTTTAAATTGATTGTTTTTATCGGCAAAAGGAATTAATCAAATTTTTGTCTGGGGACATTTGCTTTAGGTACCCTCTACAATTTAAGATGAGATGCTCCATACAATTAAGTATGGAGGAAAAAATCAACGTGACAGATGAAAAATTATATCGCCATAATTTCAGACTCCTATGGATCTTTTGCTTGATTCTCTCGAATTGTTGCTTGTTTCATTGCGTGTATTCATTTCGTATGTAATAGCTTACATGTGTGTAAAAATGATAAAATAATTACTTGAAAGGTATAATGAAAAATTTACTATTGAGCAGTGGTTTGTTCATTCATGGGTTTTTCTTATAGTAGGGTTGGAAAAAATTTGGGGAAGTAGATTTTAAAAAATAAAAAATAGGTTTGGCAATTTTAAAAGTTGTTTAAAAAAAAAGGTATGTGGAACAGAATAATTTTTGTAGATATTTTCTTTGATAGGTTAGTAGTATTTTTTGTAAATAGTAAGTTGTTTTTACCTTGTCTTGCATTTGTCAGGGATATGATTCTTTACAGTTCTTTAGACTATGGTCTATGGATATCCATAAATTATAGCATTATATTTTTAGTAATTTAAAATTAATCAAAATTGAAAACTTTTTTGATTAATTATTTAGAGTTTTGTAATTTATGTTGCGAGCGGTTTTCTTTTATGAGTGTACAGTGATTGAAAATTTTGGGCCATTAATGGGCCCCCTTGGGTCATGATACAACCGCTATTTTAAAACCAAAATTTCACAAGGCATTCCGTTTAAACCCCGTTTTGAAATAAATAGTTTTAAATAAAATTGTTTTTTAAACCAACAAAAAATAAGAAAAATTAAAATAACATTTAAATTCTTGAAAACTTTAAAAGAATTAGTAACTTAATCTTTATTTTTAAGTAATAAAAAAATTTAAATTTTAAAAAGTTTTAAAAGAAACACCCAAACTTCAAGGTATAACTGGTCCCATTTTTATATTTTGTTCCCAAGTCAAACAGTTGTTATTTTAAAGGTTTTAAAAGCTTTCTAGCTAGCCTTCAATAAACATTATAAAGATGTGGGCAAAAAAAGCTAAGTAAGTTAATTAGAGATTTTAAAAAACTATACTTTAAAGCACAAAAAGGGTTATCAAAAATTTTTAAGCAATGCAAAAAATAAATGCCTCATATGACATTTTTAGTTTGTTGTGAGATTAGAAAAAATTACCCCCATTTTAATTTTGGGAGGGGGTTTGGCGTAATTCACAACTCCGATAAACTCAAGCTTGTGTATAGGAATCGCTCCCCCTGTGACAAACTTCGACTCATCATTCCCCATTGCACAACTCTTCCCTGTCCTTCATTCTATAAGGATAAAGAATAACCATTATACATCCAGCGTTACCCCTTTTTAAAAAAATTGGTATTTGGCTGGAAACAAAAGGTTACAATCCAGAAAATTACACCAAAAAAAATAAGTATACCTAAAAAAACATACAAAAAAAGTGTCACAACAAATTATTTTAACAAACACAATTAAGTATAATCTCGTCTCAAATGCCATAATACAGTATCTGAATACAGTAACGATTATCCCCAAAAATTTCCCAAAAATCCTTACTATTGAAATTTGAGCAAGGTCAGACGTCAAAGCTTACTCTTATTTTTAATATCTTTTATATTTATTTTTTATTTATTAAAATTTAATCACGTTTTAATTTTTTTTAAACCTTTTCTTTTTCGAGTTTTTTTTACTTATAAACCAAACTGTTTTTTATTGTTTGTAAATAGTTTTGAATTAGGTTCTATTTTAATTTTTTTTACGTTTTTTTTTTTAAACTCCCCGGAATTCCTTAAACAATAAGTGAAATTTTATCTAACTTTTTTTAGTATTTCAATATCCTATATAGCTCATAGCAATTTCTGATCTGTACTATACACTTTATTCTTAATGTAACCCCTAAAATTTTTGTGTGAAAAAAATTTATTTTTCTTTTAATTTTTTAAATTATATTCCCCCAAACCCAAATTTATATCCTATTATTATTTTCATATATTGTTAAATTTATTTTAAAATTTTTTTTCCATTAACTTCCCCCTTTCCATTATTATTCTTTACTTAACCAATACATAAATCACAATTTACATCCCCCAAAAAATAAAATTATCATCTTCATCACCAATTTTATTTCAAAGGGGTTTTAAATTTCACACTAAAACGGGAATTATAAGACCCTTATAAAAAAACACTTATAAATTAGAAAAAAATTTTTACAAATATTCCTTTTTTTTTAAGGGGAAAAAAAAAAAAGGGGGGGAAAAAAAATTGGGGGCTTTGGGGGGAAAAAAGGGGGGAAAAAAAAAAGGAAATTTTAAAAAATAAAAAGGGGGGGGGAAAAAAAAAAAGGGGGGGGGTTTTTTCCCCCCCTTTTTAAAGGGCTTAAAAAAATTTTTTTTAAAAAAAAGAAAAAACCAAAAAATTTTTTAAAAAAAAAACTTAAAAAACTTTTTTTTTTAAAAAAAAAAATTTTTTTTTTTTTAAAATTTTTAAAATTTGTTTTTAATTTTTAAAAAATTTTTTTTCCCCCTTTTTTTTTAAAAAAAAAATTTTTTTTGTTTTAAATTGGTTTTAAAAAGGGGGGAAAAACAAAAAAGGGGGGGAAAAAATTTTTTTTTGGGAAAAAAAAGGGAGGGAAAAAAAAAATTGGGAAATTTTTTTTTTTAAAAATTTTTTTTTGGAAAAAATCCCCTTCCCTTTTTTTAAATTTAAAAAAAATTTTTTTAAAAAATTTTTTTTTTAAAAAAAAAAATTCCCCCTTTTAAAAATTTTTTGCCTAAAATTTTAATTTAATTTTAAAGTTTTTTTAAATTAAACCCCCCTTTTTTTTTTTTTTCAAAACCCAAAAAATTTAAATTTTTTTTCCCCAAAAAAATTTTTTTTATTTAAAAAAAATTTTTTTAAAAAAAAAAAAAATTTTTTTTTTAAAAATTTTAAAAAAAAAATTTTTTTTTAAAAAAAAATTTTAAAAAAAAAACCAAAAAAAAATTTTTTTTTTTTTTTTCTTTTTTTTTTTCCCCTTTTTTTTTTTTTTTTTTTTTTTTTTTTTAAAAAAATTTTTTTTTTTTTTTTTTTCCCCCCCTTTTTTTTTAAAATTTTTTTAAAAAAAAAATTTAAAAAAAAAAAAAAAAAAATTTTTTTAAAATTTTTAAAATTTTTTGGGAAATTTTTCCTTTTTTTAAAAATTTGGTTAAATTAAATTTTTAAAAAATTTTTTAAAAAAAATTTTTTTTTTATTTTAAAATTTTTTTTTTTTTTAAATTTTCCCTTTTCCAATTTAAAAACCTTTTTAAAATTTTTGGGTTTTTTTTTTTTTTTCCCTTTTTTTAAAAATTTTTTCCTTTTTAAATTTTTAAATTTTAAAAAATTTTTTAATTAAAATTTTTTTAAATTTTTTTAAAATTTTTTTTTTTTTTTTAAAAAAAAAATTTTAAAATTAAAAAGTTTTTAATTTTTTTAAAATTAAAAAAAAAATTTTTTAAAAAAAAAAAAAAATTTAAAAAATTTTTTAAAAAAAATTTTAAAATTTTTTTTAAAAACATTTAAAAAATTTTAAAAAATAATTTTTTTAAAAATTTTTAAAATTTTTTTTTAACCTTTTTAAAATTTTTAAAAAATTAAAAATTTTTTTAAAAAAATTTTTTTTAAATTTTTTAGAAAAAAAAATTTTTTTTTTTCCCCATTTTTAAAAATTTAAAATTTTTAAAAAAAATTTTTTAAAAAAATTTTTTAAAATTTTTTTTTTAAATTTTAAAAAAAAAAAAAAAATTTTTAATTTTTTAATTTTTTTTTTTAAAAAATTTGGGGTTTTTTTTTAAAATTTTTTAAATTTTTTTAAAAATTAAATTTTTAAAAAAAATTTTTTTTTTAAAACTTAAAAAAAATTTAAAAAAAAAAAATTTTTTTAAAAAAATTTTTTTTCCCAAAATTTTTTTAAAAAAGGGGGGGAAAATTTTTTTTTTTCCTTTTTGGGAAAAAATTTTTTTAAAAAAAAATTTTTTTTTTTTTTTGGGGGGAAAAAAAATTTTTTTTTAAATTTAAAAAAAACCCTTTTTAAAAAAAAAAATTTTTTTTAAAAAAAAATTTTTTTTTTTAAAAAAAACCCCCCCAAAAAAAAAAATTTTAAAACCCCAAAAATTTTTTAATTTTTTATTTTAAAAAAAAATTTTTTAAAAAAAAAAAAAAAATTTTTTTTTCCCCTTTTTTTTTTTTATTTAAAAAAAAAATTTAAAAAAAAAAAAAAAAGGGGTTTTTTTCCCTTTTTTTTTTAAAAAAAAAAAAAATTTTTTTAATTTTTAAAAACTTTTTTTTTTTTTTTTTTGGGGTTTTTAAATTTTTAAAAAAAATTTTTTTTTTTTTTTTTAAAAAATTGGAAAATTTTTTTTTTTTAAAAAAAACCCTTTTTTTTAAAAAAAAACCCTAATAATTTAACCCCCCTTTTTTTTTAAAAAATTTTAAAATTTTCCCCAAAAAACAATTTAAAAATTTTTTTTAAAAATTTGGGTTTTTTTAAAAAAAAATTTTTTTTTTTTTTTTTAAAAAAATTAAATTTTTTTTTTTTTCCTTTTTTTTTATTAAAAAAAAAAAATTTTTTAAAAAAAAAATTTTTTTTAAAAAAAAAAGAAAAAAAAAAAAAATTTTTTAAAAAAAAAATTTTTTTTAAAAATTTTAAAAAAAAAATTTTTTTTAAAAATTTTCCTTAAAAATTTAAAAATTTTTTTAAAAAAAAAAAAAAAAAAATTTTTTTTTAAAAAAAAATAAAAAAATTTTTAAAAAATTTTTTTTTTAAACCCTTTTTTTTAAAAAAAAAAAAAAAAAAATTTTTTTTTTTTAAAAAAAAATTTTTTTTTTTTAGGTTAATTAATTTTTAAAAAATTTTAAAATTTTAAAAAAAAAAATTTTTTTTTTTTAATTTTGGGAAAAAAAATTTTTTTTTTTTAAAAAAAAATTTTTTTTAAATTTTTTAAAAAAATTTTAAAAGGGCCCAAAAATTTAAAAAATTTTTTTTTAAAAAAAAAAAAAAATTTTTAAAAAAAATTTTTTAAAAAAAAAAGAAAAAAAAATTTTAAAAAAAAAGGAAAAATTTTAAAAAAAAAGGGGGGAAATTTTCAAATTTTAAAGAAAATTTTTTTAAAATTTTTTTTTAAAAAAAAAAAAATTTTGGGTAAAGGGAAAAAAAAATTTAAAAAATTTTTAAAATTTTTTTTTTTTTTTAAAAAATAAAAAAAAATTAAAAAAAATTTTAAAAAAAAAATTTTTTTTAAAAAATTAAAAAAAAAAGGAAAAAATAAAAATTTTTTAAAAATTTTTTTTTTTTTTAAAAAAAAAAAAAATTTTGGGGAAAAAAAAAAAAAAAAAAGGGGGAAAAAAAAAAAAGGGAAAAAAAAAAAAAAAGGTTTTTTTAAAAAAAAAAGAAAAAAAAAAAAATTTTTTAAAAAAAAAAAAAAAAAAAAAAAATTAAAAAAAAAAATTTGGGGTTTTTAAAAAAAAATTTTTTTTAAAAAATTTTGGTTTTTTTTTAAAAAAAAATTTAAAATTTATTAAAAAAAGGGGAAGGGAAAAAAATTTTTAAAAAAAAAAAATTTTAATTAAAAAATATAAAAAAATTTTTAATTTTTTTAAAAAAAAAAAAAATAAATTTTCAAAAAATTTTTTTTTTTTAAAAAAAAAAAAAAAAAAATTTTTTTTTTTCAAAAAAATTTTTCCAAAAAAAAAAATTTTCCCCTTTTTGGGGAAAAGGGTTTAAAAAAAAAATAAAAAAATTGGGGGGAAAAAAAAAAAAAAAAATTAAAACCCTTTTTTTTTTTCCCCCCCCCTTTTTTTTTTTTTTTTTTTTTTAAATTTTTTTAAAAAAAAAATTTAAAAAATTTTAAATTTTTTAAAAATTTGGGAAAAAAAATTCAAAAAAAAATTTGGGTTTTTTAAAAAATTAAAATTTAAAAAAATTAAATTTTGGTTTAAAAGGAAAAAAAATTTTTTTTTTTTTTTTTTTTGGCCCCCCCTTTTTTATGTTTTTTTAAATTAAAAGGGATAAAAGGGGGGGTTTTTTTTTTTTTAAAAAAAAATTTTTTTAAAAAAACCCCCTTTTTTTTTTTTCCCCCTTTTTTTTAAAAAAAAAAGGGGGAAAAAAAACCCCCAAAAATTTTTAAAAACCCCCCCCCGGGGGTTTCCCCCTTTTTTTTAAATTTAAAAACCCCCCAAAAAAAGGGAAAAATTTTTTTCCCCCAAAAAAAAATTTTTTTTTTTAAAACCTTTTAAAAAAAAAAAAACCCCCCTTTTTTAAAAAATTTTTAAGCCCTTTTTTTTTTGGGGTTTTTTTTAAAAAAAAAAAAAAAAAAACTTTTTTTTTAAAAAAAAACCCAAAAAAAAAATTTTTTGGGGCCAAATTTTTTAAAGGGGGGGTTTTTTTTTTAAAAAATTTTTAAAAAAAAATTTTTACCAAAATTTTAAAAAAAAAAAAAATTTTTTTTTTTTTTTTTTTTTTTTTTTAAAAATTTTTTTTTAAAATTTTTTAAAAAAAAATTAAAAAAGGAAAAATTTTTAAAAATTTTTTTTTTTTAAAAAAAAAAAAATTTAAAAAAAAAAAAGGGGAAAAAAATTTTTTAAAAAAAACCCTTTTAAAAAAAAATTTTTTAAAAAAAAAAAAAAAAAATCCTTTTTTAAAATTTTTTTTTTTAAAAAAAAAATTTCCCCAAAATTTTTTTTAAAAAAAAAAAAAAAATGTTAAAAGGGAAAAAAAAAAAAAAAAAAATTTTAAATTTAAAAAAAAAATTAAAAACCATTTAAAAAATCCAAAAAAAAATTTCCAAAAAAATTTTTAAAAAAAAAAAATTTTTTTTTTTTTTTTTAATTTTTTAATTTTTTTAAAAAAATTTTTTTTCCAAAAAAAAATTTTTTAAATTTTTAAAAAATTTTTTTTTTAAAAATTTAAACCCAAAAACCTTAAAATTTTTTTAAAAAAAAAAATTTTTTAAAAAAAAAAAAAGAAAAAAAAAAAAGGGTTTTTTAAAGGGGGGGTTTCCCTTTTTTTTTTCCCCCCAAAAAATTTTTTTTTTTCCTTTAAAAAATTTTTTTAAAAAAAAGGGGGGGCCCCCTTTGGTTTTAAAAAGGGGGTTTTTTAAAAAAAGGGGAAAAAAAACCCCCCCCAAAAAAAAAAACCTTTTTTTAAAAAAAACCCCCAAACAAAATAATTAAAAACAAAAAAAAAAAAATTTTTTTAAAAAAAAAAAAACAAACTTTTTAAAAAAAAAAACCCCTTTTTTTAAAAAAAAAAAATTTTTTTAAAAAAATTTTTAAAAAACTTTTTTTTTAAACCCCCAAAAAAAAAAAAAAAAAAGGGAAAAATTTTTTTAAAAAAAAAAGTTTTAAAAAAAAAATTTTTTTTAAAAAAATTTTTTTAAAATTTAAAAATTTTTGGGTTTTTTTTTAAAAAAAAAATTTTTTTTAAAAAAAAAAAATAAATATATCTACAAAAAGATTCTTTTCCACTTTACATTTTTTTTAATCAACTTTTAACATTGCCAACCTTTTTTCTAGTTTGTCTCTCTCTAAAGTTTATTCCAATCCCTATATAAGAAACCTAGAATAAACAAACCCTCTCAATGATTAATTCTTCTTTTTCCCTTTCAATAAGTTTAGATCTTTTTTTAGCACACATGTAAGCTACTACAACGAAATGAATACAAGGCAATGAATACAAGAAACACATTCGAATGAATGCAAAAATAGATCCATAGGAGTCAAAAATTATGGACGAATAGATTACATCGTGTACACTTGATTTTTCCTCCTACTTATTTGTATGGGCATTCTCAAATTGTATGGGGCTACCAAAGGGCAATGCCCCACCACGATATTCGATTATTACCTTAAACCGAAAAAATAACAATCAATTAGGTAACCCCAACTGGGTTCACCCCCCAAAACATATCAAAACCCTTTTTAGGCTAGAAAGCGAGTCCATCCGCAATAACATTTTTCAAAGGCCTACAAGTATAAATATGTGAGTCCTCTGTAAAATTTAGAGTTTATGCAGTTTTGTCTTCAAATAAAAACATCATTTATGGGTACCATAAGCCCTTTTAAAAATCTTTTTAAAAGTTTTTTAAAATTAAAAACTTTACCCAAAAAATATTTTTTCTCAAAAATTGTAAAGTACACTTTTGCCCATAAACCAATAGAGTATAGCATAACAAATATAACTGTTATTTTTATAAAAAATTTATATTTCCCAAATTTAAAAAAGTGATCACACAAAAATATTACATGGGAAATTAGTCATTCAACAACAATCAGTATAAACCCCAAAAGCAAATACAAAAAACACGAAAACAGAAGCGAATCAGAGAATCAGTAATCGAATACCCAAAAAAAAGAAACCCTTTTAAGTATTTTGAAAACTAGGTTTTTCCCCGTTAACTTAAAATCTATCATTATTTTTAGTTTTTACTTAACCCAAATATGTGTAAACATATTTTTACTTAATATGTTCTTACTTTTTTTCGGTTTTCTTAAATTTTTAATTGTGTATAAAATTTTCCCTTTTAATTTTAAAATTTTTTTGAATTAAATTTATTTTTTTTTTATTTGATATCTTTTTATAGGGGTTTTTTTTTGGACTTGTAATCGCAGTTTCAATTTTGATGTAAAAATTAGAATTTCAAATTTTTTTTTAATTACTTTAAAAAATTAATTTAAGTTTTTTTTTTGATATTTTGGATTTTTAAAAAATATTAATTCTTTTATTTTACAATTTTTTATTTTTTGGTTTTTTTAATTTTAATTTACGTATTTTTATTTTTAAGGTTTTTGACTTATTTTTAATTATTTTTATTTTAACATTTTCCTATTAAATTTAAATATTTTATTATTATTTTTTAAATTCGAATATAATTAAATTTTTTTTAGCTGACGTGGCAAAAAAGGAAAATGTACTGTCATTTTTTAATTTTTGTATAATTTCAAATTTTTCCTAATTTGTATATTTTTACGTTTATGTATATAGTTATATTTTTGTTTTAAATTTTTTTACTTTTGGGGAATTTAATTTTTTTCCCCCCTTTTCCCAAATTTCATAGTATATAATTTTTATTTATATATATATTTTTTTTACTTTTTTTTATTAATCTATTTTTATAGTATATTGTTTGTATTATTTAAATTAACCCTATTT
>JAMXBC010000101.1:0-46676 GCA_024138005.1 Lumnitzera racemosa
TGTCGACCAGCCGAAGACCTTGTAACAGTGTCCAAGGTGAGTTGGCGTTGAGCGTATCGACCTGCAGCTTGAACTGCTGCCACTGAGTGAGGTCTGAGCTACTGATTCCAGGATATTCTGGTTGATGAGACCAAAGTTTGACAGCAGTCTGCATGTGTAGTGGAGCTCAAAACAAGCAGATAACTCACGTATCAAAGCCTGTGGTGTTGGTCATGCCAATCCGCAAGAAGTAGCCTGTGACAGTGCTGTAGCTGATTATCCTTGCTGCGCCGAAGCAGCAGCAACCAATGTCGCCAATACAGTGCTCTTCATCTTGCTTCCAAGCGTTAAGAGGCATCTTTGCAGGAGTACTCCTCTTTGATTATATGCCATGCAGATTTTCATGGCTACAAGCCACGGCAGGCTATTGTCCCTGCAGACAACGCTACTGTGAGGCCTTCGATTGACCAATATCATAGGTACGAATGGCTCGAAGTTGCGGTAACAGGGTGGTGGCGGCTCTGAATGATGCCCACTTTCTGGCCGGCTCAACCTCTCATTCTGGATTAGAGTTCGTGCTGATCGTTAGAAGGGTCAGCACGTGTGATCTTGGACTGCGTCGAAGAACGTGGTGCGCTATCGTTGTGCATGTCCCTTTGTCGATGCTCGCCTATGTTGAGAAGGCTTGTTGATGGAAGTGATGATGAAGAAGCTTGCTGCCGCGTGGTAATTGCGGTTTGGCTAGTCAGGGGAGCCTGTCGCCTGAGGCAGGCCTTTGCACCAGCTACCAAACCTCAACTTGTTCGTGGCTGCTCGGCTCAACTCTCAGACAGTCAGAGCTGGATCAAATGCTCTTTCCTGCGCTCGACGTATCGCTCGGTCAGCCTTGAAACCGCGAAACAGAAAGATGCAGCTGATTCGAAGTGAATAACAGATTCGCGCGCGTGCTGTCAGTGCAAGACTTGTGCGCAAGAATCTGCTTACAAGAAGAAAAGTGGACAGCATCAGCCCTTCTGGTCGACGGCGAGGACCGCCATCGTAGCAGACACGTTGTTGAGAAGCAATGTCCAATGTCTGCCAGACGAAGGTGTAGAGCACCACTGAACGATGTCAAAGATTGCTATACATACCAGCACACCACATTGCTTGCGACGCATAAACCGGGAAGAGACCAAGCTCGCGAAACGCTGCAGTGCTCCTCTAAAGGGAAAGCACAGAGGCTGCGACGGTCAGTGAAGTGTTGCCAAGGAGTGATGCGAGAGCCTGAACTTCGTCAGCGCACACAACCATGCACAGATTGAGCATACATTAAGGCTCATCCAGTTCAACTGAGCGTAAGTTGTCGACTTCCCGCCTGATTCCCAGATCTCTCGAAAGATGCAATCCCGGATGTGAAGGTCAGAGCCCTCGCAAGGCACCATGAATCCCTAAAGGAAATAGCAAGGCTTGTGCGAAGTGTAGTGATACTGCCACTGCGGAAGACGTCAGTCCATCTGGTGGGTTTTCACTCGCCGTACCAAGGCAAGCAATGCGCTTTCTGTCG
This sequence comes from Lumnitzera racemosa, assembly GCA_024138005.1. NCBI lineage: Eukaryota > Viridiplantae > Streptophyta > Magnoliopsida > Myrtales > Combretaceae > Lumnitzera > Lumnitzera racemosa. Next base: position 1,523 of record JAMXBC010000101.1, read on the forward strand.
GCTGCGTTGATGCTGCACAACATCGTCTGCCACAAGCAGGCGAGCTTGGTGTTGAGCACAAGCCTCATGGCATGATGACTGCGCCAAACGGTCCACAAATGCTGGCAAGGGCAGACGCCAGCATAGACTAGAGAGCCTTTGAGATTGTCATAAGGTCGTATCATGTTGGTGAGCTGATCTGAAGAACGTACAAGACAGGCCATGGTGTAATGAGGATGGCTGCGAAGGTACAAGGCCCAAAGGGCCAGCCATCTTTGGCAAACGACCTGATGTAGAACAGTCCCTCAGCATGAAAAACTGGCCGGTGAGAGGGGAAGACATCAAGGCACGCTACACCAAGGGATATCCTGCATTGCCCGATCGAACAAGACGCCTTCGAGACACCGTAGTACGTAGGCGCTGATGCTGTCTGCTTTCCTGGTCGACTGGAGGATGAGGAATAGCGCCAGCACATTGAAAGGTAGCAGAGGCCATTGCTTGTGCTCGGTCAGCTTCACCTGGCGCTCTTGGTCTCAACATACCAGAGGTACTCTGGCAGGTAGACCCAGACAAAGTTTGGAAATGCACTCAATGCCAAACCGAGAGCGCTTGCCCGTCACGAGGCTGCGTGACACAATGAAGTGCACGCGCCAAGCCTTACCATTGTAGCGTCACTCAGTGTCGTGGCTCACATCGCTTGCCCATTTCATGACTTTAGGATTGAATGAGTGTTGGAAGAGGAGGAGAAGAACTAGATGCTGTGAAACGAAGGTGACGTGCCGCTGCAGACCTCAGCTTGATCAAGCATCAAGCATTGGCGCCCTCAGCCTCAAGCCAGTTCAATCCTTCGAAACGCAATCAGGATTCAATGCAGGTCCCACCTGTAATGCATACACCTGCACTCAACACCATTGGCGACGGCAATACATGATGTTCTGCCATCCTCCAATCCTGCCAACAAGGTCACATTGTGCGCATTCTCAGCCAGTCTGTGATGGCATCAGCTCACATTGCTGGCTCGTGGAGGACTGGGCGTCAGGAGAGGTGTCAGCCTGCAAACACTTTGAACGGATATGTATGGCGCATCTGGAAACTGTTCTTTCGCAATCCTTACCAACGACAGCATCTTTGGACGTTCCAATTCACAGAGACTTTGAAGAACTGTCGACCTGCGCAGATCAAGGATGTCACCTTGTCGATGTTGGGCAAATGCTCTACTGGCAGAGTGCAGCTCTGTGTCAATACAACGGTCGCTCGTCGCCTCCAAAGCATGATCGTAGCCACGTCACCAATCACACTTGCCTCACCAATTCGCACAGGTGTCGCTGATGCCCGTGAGGCGCACTTCTTCAAGATCTCCGCACCGTTCAAGCACCATGAGGCTGGGTGGTGTATCAGAGGCTGAGTTCGCATCTTGACGACTGCCAACAGTTCAAAAGACCATTGAGTGGGCAACTGAGCTTCTCAGTGCTTGCCATAGCGAGCATGCGCTGTGTGAGGAGATGTCGTTGACCGATCAAGCTCCGACAAGGTGTTGAAAGTCCACAATCCAGATCTGGTGGCGCTCGTCGACAGCTCGATGTCCAGTTGCCGCTGAGATATCGGCGCTCAGCTACTGCTGGGGAGGCATCCAGGGGCCATTTGACTGGCATACCCAACAGGAGCTCAAGGGAGGGTGGACCCAGCTCGCTTCTCTCAGACCATCAGGATGCCTCTTTGTGTGCCAGCTCTTGAAGATTGAGTATCTCTGGTTGACGCTCTGTGCATCTTGCAGGAGGTGATGGTAGCGACTGGCATCGTGAAGCCTGGCGATGAATAAAGTGTATGGTGGTGCGTATCTCACTCTGAGCTCTGCTCTGCTGCGTCGGCTTCTGAAGGCTTCTTGCACGACCACATCAACCCAACCTGTGAATGCAGCAGCTGTGGTATTTTGGCAAAGAGGAACTGCAATGTTGCCTGTTCACCTACGCAAGACCTCGCACATGCAGGAAAGAGACGCCGTTAGCCAAACGAGGTTGGATCTTCCAGGAGGAGCTCTTGTCGCCAAGGATCCTGTACTGGACAGAGCAAGGGCTGTTCTGGTCGTGCTGTACGTTGAAGGATGCGCAAATGGTACAATCAGAAGGATGAGCTCTTTCCTCAACTTATACCCCCAACGGTGATGGATGCTCAAGAGTTTCGTACACACCCAGATCCGCTCTTCCTCTGGGACGACATGGTATCCAGCTTCCCTCCACCCGTGACTTTACTCTTCATGACGATCGGTTACCTGCTGTGAGTGGCTTGGCGGCGTTGATTGAACAGGCGACCGGTGAGGATCCCCTGCTAGGGTTTTGGAGAGCCGGCCCCAGCACAGTGCTCTTGGATCGTACAGGGCCGATGGAGTGTCGCAGCGTGCTCAAAGGTGCCCATCATATGGACCACCTTCATGGTCGTGGGCAAGTGTAGAGCCAGCTCGCAAATTGTGATCCCGAAGCAGTCACGAGCAAGGCAAGATTCGTGAGGGCTGTCAGACATGAGCTGCATCTTTGCGGTCGTGCTCGCTTTGTTACTGAGGGACTGAGCCCGTTGTGGGCGTATCCAGAGGAGGTCGGGAAGCACTGTCCGTTGGACCAAGATTCCCTATCTCGAACATCAGCCAAGTGTATGGGCCATCGATCATGATCGCAGAAGGAATACTTGTCTGCTTGGACTGGCGGCGTCCTGGATCATACAGCTTGATGGAGATATACCAGTGGAAGATTTTTTTGATGAATTGCTGTGTTTCGAAATTAACTACATCGGCTTTCTGTTGTTGAAGCCGGTGTCGCGGAAGGAGCGATGCCGCAGACTTACCAACGGATTGGTGTTGCCAATGCATCGTGAACGAAAGTTATTTGAAGGTGCTGAAGAGATAGCTGTTGTTGTAAAATGATGTGTAAGTTAGAGAGATAAGACGGGAGTGAGAACAGCTCCAGGCAAGTTGTCAGCTACAACTTGCTGGTCGCGTCGGGGAAAGGACACTCTCGATGACAGCCATAGCCTCAACGAGCTTCCTCTCTTGCGTCGTGGAGCCACGATCCTGGATGGACAGAGGACTGCCAAGATAGACCTTGCGGTCTTCGCTTTCCAAAGCTCTGCATTGACCTTATCCCAACCATTCACAGCGCTTCCTGATCCCAGCTCTTCTGCAAATTCCTCCCACTCACCTTGCGCACTGGCAACACTCCAGCAGGCAAATCCAAAAGGTTCCACGCAGCCGTATAGTTTGACTGTTTCCAGCCATCGATGGAGCGACCGGATGAGTGCTGGTGGACAGATGAGAACGTCCAAAGGTGCTGAGCCAGACCACCACTCTTCCAGAAGCCTCCAGTCTGTGTCCATAGCGCAAAGCCTCCTTCTGTAGTACATTCGCTGCGATTGAAGTGTTATCACATCAGCGAGAGCCTTGCCCGGTCTTCTCTTCAGTCGTCCTTGCAGCCAAGGTGACAATGGCTCGCCAGTGCTGTCAAGGTGGTCGAACCAGGAATTCGCACCATCGATTGACATGATGCCGTTGAAGGTCTTGACACAGCGACTGAGTAGTGATGATGCATCAATTCGACAACCTCCACGGCCTCCTGCTGACTTTCAGGCAGCTAGCAACTTCTCTCAGCAGCCTTCTGACTGGTGGCAGCGGCCGACATGACCGTCTGTTGCCACAAAACCGACACGGAGAGGTGGCTTAGCAACTGGGATAGGATATGTCATGTGGTCTGCTGCGCCATGTCTGAGCAAAGACGTCTGGATCGACAAGATCTGGGCCCTTTCATCGGCTATCACTTGCAGGAATAGGGCACAGTCCTTGACACTTCGAGCTATCGGGCCTCCGTAGCTTCCATACTTATCTTAGAACTGCCATCCTGCATGCCAGACTGTTGTCCAGCATAAGGTAACACCTGTATGTGTCAGCGTGATCATGAGATAAGCGAAGCTGACTCACGCCCATGTGAGGGCTTGACGCCAACAAGACCGTTACACATTGCTGGCACCCTTATGCTTCCTCCAACATCAGTACCTACGCCAAGAGGGCTGCCCCTTCATGGCAACGAGAGCACCCTCGCCACCAGAGCTACCACCAGCCGTCAACTTCGTATTGAGCGGATTGAGTGTCCTGCCCAAAAACATTATTGTGACTATCTAGCGATGACAAGGGTTTTGGGAACATTTGTCTTGCAGTAGAGGACTGCTCCTAATGAGAGAAGGAGATCGACTAGGGCTGAATTGCTTGTCGCCGGCTTGTAGCAGAGGGAGGCGACGCCCAAGCTAAGTCGTATCCCTTAACGTTGAAGCTGTCCTTGATTGAGATTGGTAGCCGTGAAAAGGACCGTAGGCTGCCGTGACGCTTGAGATGGTCGTCCGAGCAGCTTGCTCTTGCGATGCCATCCTCAAAGAAGATTTCAGTGAGGCAATTTGTGAGACCCTGAGCGACGGCTGCCCTCTTGCAGAAAGCCGTGGTGACAGCCTCGCTGTGTGCTTGCCAGTAGCCAATGCATGCAGTAAAGTGAAGCGTCTGATTCAGTGATGTCGAGCTCTATGTCACTGAGGATGCCAATTGCCCTGGCAGATTTGTACGTTGTTAAGGTTAGGGCGATCTGGGAAACAGCCACTCTCGTGGGATGCGATCTGCCGCTGCTGTCGCTTTCGCTGGGCGATAGCTTGCCAGGCCATGGTCCTGCAGATAAGATATGATGTAAGAGAGTACGAGGGTGATGATTGGAATGTTCACTCATCAGGGATGAGCAAGTTGTCGTTAGCTGTAGCACCAGCAAGTACCTCCGCAGCAGCAATGCACGTTTCCGCGGCAGAATCGAGACAGGCCTTAGCGACAGCTGCAGAGATGTGGGTATCCTGTTCAGGCATGGCGATCCAAAGTGTGGGTAGTGAAAAAAGCAAGCGAATCTAGCGTTCACTGCTGTGAACACCTTTGATGGAATCTTGCCTTGCAACCATGGACGGCTGTAGCAGCGACCTGCAGTCTGCTGGTGATCATCGGGGTGCACTGCCTCACAGACTGTGGTCGTTGCGCTGCAGTGGTTCCTTCGGCGAGCGCGACATCTGTGTCGATCTCACGACAGATCTTGTGCTTGCTGACTTGCTTGCGCTGCATGCTCTTACACTTGCCATTCTGCCGTGCACGCAGGATGCGCCACTACTCATGAGATGGCACTATTGGCCACAAGAGTGCGTTTGTAGTCATGGTAGATGCCCAGATCCTTGCCAAAGGAAGCCAATGTCTTACTGAACGTTTATGCGTGCACTATGCAAGGCTCCTTCTCCTAAGACTCCCTAACTATCGAAAATCGTGCGTGCTCTGTATTGGGTCGGGTTTGGTATATGGCGTCGCATCTCAAGAAGAAGTGTCCGAACGGCCAATAGCCACATGTCCGACTGGTGCAAGTGGTCTGGTCGAGACCTATCTGAAATAGCAGCACTTTGAGAGATCGTTGTTTGTTCTGTTCGGTTCACTAAGAAGATTAGTTTGCTGCCACGCGCGGTGACATCCATACCTCTCTGCTTGCCCTTCACAGCACCCTGACAGTTGACGGCGGTAGTGAGTGGCAATTATCGATCCTGCTGCCGTTTGTGGCGTATGTGTCACTTGACTCTGACGCTGGTACAACGCTGACACACCGTTGTTGGAAAATGATGCTGAATGATATTCACGTCGACGCTGTTTGCTGACACCAGCTTGAATGGAAAGTGGAAAGCGCGCCAGGCATTCGTGACGCACTTTCCCTTTCAAACGCCCAAAAATAAACAAGCGTGCGTGACCTGCAGTAGCGGCTCGCTGCAAAATCGCGACGAACTTGATGAACCCACAACCACACAACTTTTTTCCTTGATCGCCGCTCTACGCCACGCTCATACATGCCAGCACCTCAGAATAGCATGCGCTGCAGCATGACTTAGACGAGGTCACGAGCGATCATCCGCACTGCTCTGCAGACCGTGTGCATCGCCTGGGTCGCACTGGCTCAAAGACACAACCTCAAGCTCAGATCTAACCACCTCCACGCAATAACGGCTAGGCCGTTGCATCAAACGACATCATACCCAGCTGATATGCTTTTGACATGGGTTCCACTCTAGCTGGTCAGGTAGCGACGGAGCCTTCGACCAACGTTACCTCTTACGCTCTGCAGGTCGTAGACCACTGCCCAGTCCCGACGGGGCAGTCCACTTCGGGAGTCTGCCTATTCCTCCCATCTTCCATCCTACCTCGATGTACTGCTGGTCAGCAGAAGCGGGCGACGATCTCTCTCGAATGCGAGCCAAAGCGCGGCCGCATGATCCCTTGGCACCGGTGGCATGCTTCACCTTACTCTCTAACGCCTATGCAGCCAGCGGGATGTCTTCCATTCGTTCTATGTGGTGCTTGGACCACCATGCTCTGCTATACTTGCACCTTGCCCTGGCAGGCACCTCTCGTATTTAGCGAGTGCACTACCATCTGACCGACCAACGACCACTACTATCGCTGAGTATAGATCAAAAGACGGTAAAATACAAAGGTTTGGCGCAGGCAGCCCTCTCGTCCGACCTCATCTACTACCGCCCTTTTCTCTTTGCTGCTGCATCTTGGTCTCTGCCCCAACACTCGCTTAGCATTGCTATTGCTGCTGCATCTTTCCTTGGATCCTGGTCCATTCTTCACCTTCGTTACATTTCAGCAGACACCCTCGTCCTCTACAGGCAGCCTCACACTCGCTTGAAGCTCCAGCAAAGTCACCACAATTCAGCTTTCTCGTCAGAGGACAGCACAAGCCACATAATACCTTCTGGAAGCCTTTAGAAGCCCACTCTTGTACTTCTCCCATACGACGCCCTCTCCATCCTGACCACACATCATGACCGGGCTGGACCTTCTCGAAGAAGTCACACCAAGAGTAGAACAGGCTGCAAGACTTGCAAACGACGACACATCAGATGTGATGAGCTCTTTCCTCAGTGGGTATGTGAGTGCCATTTCTTCTTCAGCCAAGCTAACAAGCACAGTCGAAACTGCACAAAGCATCAAGTACGCTGCGACTATATGGACGTCGCAGAGCAGAGAATCCAGCCAACGCAGCAGCATCGACGAGAGATCCGTCACTGTCTCCTCTTCCGCGGAGGACGAATCGACAGATGGAAGCAGAACCGCATCTTCCCATTTCCACAACTCAATGTTTATCCCCCTCCACAAGCATTCGACCTGACCAAGGATGAGCTGCGACTCATACACCATCTATGCTCTGTCTCCAATGATTTGATGCACTCAGATGTCTCCAATCTTACCATCTGGACCGATAAGATACCCAGATTTCTAGGTATCGCCGCAGGATTCCGTTCGTCATGCACGCTCTCCTCTCTTTCTCAGCAAATCACTTGGCTTGGACGCAAACGTCGACAGAGCTGCGCAACTTCAGGTACAGCATGGCGGTGTAGCTCTCAGAGGGCTTCACGAAGCTATCGGCGCTTTCTCGCCAAGCAATGCGGATGCGGTTGGCAGCTTCGACGCTGATGTGCTGGCAGCAACTGACTGGTTGGTGTGAGATGAACGAACATGAGGGCGAACTGACCTTTGCAGGCTGAGCCATTCTTCGCTCCTTTCTGGCATGCATTCCGTGAGTATCACAACAGCCACCAATCAATGCTGGCTAATCAAAGACAGGTGCTTAGCATAATGGCTCCACAAATCACGAGATCGCTTCCTTGGAGACGTCTTCCCACGAGAAGCCCAAAGCATATCTTCGCTCAGACCTTCAATTGTTCCTCCTGTCACCCTTGATCAGCGAGCTGCCATCCTGCGCAGTCTCGTTGATGCCTTGGAACAGCTGCAGGTTGGATTGATTGGACATGACCTCGAGCTACACTGGATCGATCAGCTCCTGGCTTTCGTCTATCGCCTACAGACAGCTCCACCTGCAGCGAACTATCGACGAGCAGTTTCAGCACACATACATGCTGCGCAAATGGTTGTTCTGGGTACCCATCTCGCTACTGCGACGACAATCCAGCAAAGGTCCGCCATTCTGGTACTAGCACACCTCTACGCTGCGATACTGAAGCTGCGACCGATCTTTGCAGACATGCTTCTTGCCTTTCCAAGCAGTTTTGCGACAGTCACAAACCTGTCACTGCCACCGCTTGAAGCTATCGTCCAGATGACAGATGCCATGCAGACCTCTCAAGGCCCAATGCAGCATCGTTTGAGATTGCATCACTCATGCAGTTTGCACGAGCTACAGTCGAAGAGTACCGCGAGGCGCAGACACACAGCACCACCTTCATGCGAGACACTTCTTTGGACCAACTACTACAAGCTGGCAACATCAGTCCAGCGTTCACGCCCGCGCCAATCTACCAGGCTGCGCCAATCAACAACGCTGCTTACCTTGGCGTACCCTCACATCCAGGCTTCACATATGTGACGGACAACTGGGGCGCTGTGCCGTCACCAGGCTTCCCACCAGTGCGCCAGGACAGTTTTGGCTCTTACGACAGTGCTGAGGAGCTATATCCCGCCGTCGATCACACTGGGTTCGTACACGCCATGCCAGCAATCTGGACATGAAGAAGAAACATGAAGCTAAGAGATCGTTCCCAGGACATCAAACATGGGCTACCCACCTTCCAGGGACCATACTCCACGAAGGTGATACATTTCTCACACACATCGCTGCAAGATGCAGTCTTTCGTTGCTGGAGGCATACACTGCTACTCTTTGGCTCACCGCATGGACTCTGCTTAGCATGGCGTTGATTAGGATGGGACAAAAGGCGGACACATTGCATTGGAATGGCATATGAGCATAACATGAGGACTATTTACCTCAATCTGGCCGCATAATGGATAATTCACGAAGATACGACTGCAACGAAGAGCATACTGATCAAAACGCTATCTCAGGCATCAAGGAGCACTCTGCAGGCGCGCCAGGTGCATATTGACATAGCTGCGCTTCAGCTGGGTGTCTCTCTACTGCCGTGCCATGTGATTGTCGATGCAGATACTAGCTGGCGGCTGTCTGCCGAAAGGAGCAGCCAGTTGCGCTGTACACAGCCCATTACATTCGTTGTGCAAATGTGCAGCTCAACTGCTGCCAAGAGCTGACGACGAGGTGTCTGCATGCTTGGAACTGTGCCATCATGCAGCCTTCCTGTACAGGTCAGTCGAAGCGAATTTCGTTCTCCTGCCTGTTTGGGACATGCAACCATGTGAAACTGCCGAACACTCTCTTCGCTCCACTGTCCCACCGGCGATCTGGCTTCAAACTGTATTCTCAGGCTCGCCTAAATGCTGAGCTGCTAACACCTGTGTGCTTTGCTGCGGTCGACATCCAGGCAAAAAGGTTGCGACTTCTTCTGAAAGCTTAGAGCTTGGCAAAGTTCTGCTGACATCTGTACCAGCATTCCAGCACTTGCAGGCAACTCTCGGGTCAGCAAAAGAGCAAAAGAGCAGCGCTCGGCTGCCTCAAGGCGGAATTGAACCGCCGATCTTCGCATGGCGGGCCAAGAAGGCTACAAGTGCGACGCAGTACCACTGTGCTATTGAGGCTGGGTGAATGTGTGACACATTCTGCGTGCCGGCCGGCTACAGCAACGTTTATATCCTCCATACAAGCTCAGCACAACCTGACGGCATCCTCATGCCCAAGTGCCATTGACACAGGTAGCTCAGGTCAGTTTCCTTGGAATCTGCTCGAGACCGTATTAAGAGATATGAAATGCCCAGACCTTGTCTTCGTGAACGTAATGCTGTCAACCTTGGCCTACAGAGCTGGCGTTTCTTGTTGATCGTGCTGATGCACAGCAACCTGCAACCTTTTTGAAGCCACTCGCTCCCTGTTGCACATATGACCGAGGCAGCCGTATGAATGTAATACCAGCTTCACTGGTGTTCAGATCCGCTACTTGATGCTCTCAACTGGTCTCATAGCCTGGTATGACAGAGAGGCATCGGCCAGATGCGATGCGAGTGTGCGCATGTGAAAAGATACAGTCAGCAAGAGCGACGCCGCTTCGCACCTTCCACTATACAAGGTGAGGTCACGACCTACCACAACCTCATACATCTTCACCTACCCTGCATCACTCCACGACGATGAGTGAGGAGTCTGGTACACTTCCTCGTTCCTCAATCTAATGTTAGCGACATCTTGCGGTGCGCCAGCTGGCCTGGCCGCTCGCAGAATACTTGCACGATGTGTCTCGACAGCAACACAATCGGTTTCTGATGATTACTTGCCTCCACACAGCGTCTCTTCTTCACAGCAGCGATGGCAAGAGATTCGACAAGCCAAGCCATTCTCAGCATTCCTCACAGACAACCACAACCGTCAACACGACTACCTGCGAATCTCTTTGACCGAAAGGTGCAACCTACGATGCCTGTACTGCATGCCAGAAGAGGGTGTTGACCTTTCGCCCAACCGCGATATCCTCACAACTCCTGAAATCGAATATCTCAGCTCAGTCTTTGTGAAGGAAGGAGTTACAAAGATCAGGTTGACGGGGGGCGAGCCTACAGTCAGGAAGGATATTCTACCTCTGATGAGGAAGATTGGTGACCTTCGAAGGCATGGCCTGAAAGAGCTGGCGTTGACAACAAATGGTAATCACTACATCGGAAGTTGGATGACATGGTTGAATCAGGTCTTACTGGTGTCAATATCTCTTTGGATACGCTCGATCCCTTCCAGTACCAGATCTTGACAAGGCGGCAAGGGTTCAATGCAGTCATGAAGAGCATCGACCGGTGAAAGAGATGAATAAGCATGGCGCTGGTGTGAAGCTGAAGGTCAATTGTGTCGTTATGCGAGGCTTGAACGACCATCAGATCCTTCCGTTCGTGGAGATGACCAGAGAAGAAGATATTGAGGTGCGCTTCATCGAATACATTGCCGTTCGGAGGCAACCGCTGGTCGAAGGACAAGATGATGAGCTATGGAGATATGCTGGCACTCATACAGGAGACGCACCCTGGCTTCCACCGCCTCCAGGACGCTCGAAACGATACTTCCAAGACATGGCAGGTGCCAGGCTTTGCAGGACGTGTTGGCTTCATCACCAGCATGACACACAACTTCTGTGGCACATGCAACAGGTTACGCATTACTTCTGACGGTAACCTAAAAGTATGCTTGCATGGTAATACTGAGGTCAGCTTGCGAGACATGCTACGCCTTGAGAATGCAGGTGAGCCATGGACGATGCTGCATTTGACAGACTGTCTCTCAGCAACGCTTCTGCCAAGCAGCAACAGCTACTTGAGGTCATTGGCGCAGCGGTCAAGCGCAAGAAGGCCAAACATGCCGGTATGGGTGAACTTGAGAACATGAAGAACAGACCCATGATATTGATTGGTGGTTAGGCTCCTCAACATCTGCTATACGCCAGCACACCGCATTCACACCTTCCAGCATTGCCACACCACCTCTTGGCAGCCTCCTCCCTGTCAGCCACCACGTTCATGCGAGCATTCAGCACCACCGCAAGGTCAAGCTATGCCAGAGACGAGACCTTCGTATAAGGAGGGTGGGTTTGGCCAATAAGAAACATCAAGAAGCTTCAGGCCGGCGAGAGGGCAATGAAGGTCTTGGAGACAAGGAGCACCAGAGCCAAGACAAGGGCACTAGTGAAAAGAGGCGCACCATACCAAGCACGACGAAGATGTGATGCATCAGATCCCTTCAGAACGATTGCCAACGCAGCATATGTCTGGGACTGAGCAGCCGCAGCATCATATGCACAAGGTCGCAAGAGCTTCGGTCTCCGCGAGACTGTCGAGCAGCCAAGTTCCAGCTCCATGCAAGACAGCTCAACTGCAGAGACATTGACGTCTTTGGAAGCAGACCCACCAGCACTGACACACATCAACACAAGAGGTGAAGCTCGCATGGTCGATGTTGGAGACAAGGTGCCCACCAAACGTATTGCTGTGGCCAAATCGACTGTCAGGTTCAATGTCGACATATCTGGCGAGACTCTGATCGAAAGACTGAGGGTCAACAAGAAAGGCGATGTCTTTGCTGTGGCAAGGGTCGCTGGTATAATGGCCGCTAAGCGAACATCAATCTGATCCCTTTATGCATCCAATTGCGATCACCAAAGTGACTGTCGACTTCTCAACAATGATCGCAGGAGCCAGGCGGGACATAGAGGTTCTAGCACAAGTTGAATGCACTGGTGTCACAGGAGTTGAGATGGAGGCCTTGATAGCAGCGTCTACATCGGCATTGACCATCTACGACATGTGCAAAGCTATGGATCCAGCAATGACGATCTCCAAGACTGCGTTGATGTACAAGGAAGGGGCAGGCATGGCGTATGGCTGTCCTCTGCTTGGCATCGCTTCATCCGCAAAAGGCCGCTGCCTGCCAAGGGTTTCTTCGCAAGAGAGGTTTGCAGCTGCCTTCCAAATTCATTGACGTTGACGACGCCGCTGTGGATGACGGTCGATAGCGAGGCTGATCGCATGGAAGAAGAAAGACCAGTGCTCACGACGCTGATCACACTGACTCAGCTTAGTCTTGCGAAGTAATCAATGCATGCAATTACGTCGTATGGTTACGCTTTGACCCTCAATCTAGCGCCAGTCAAGAAGAATCTATAGACGATCAGAAGGACACCGCACGCAATGGCACTGGACACCTCCATAGATGTAGAGACCACGAAAGTTAAGGTTCTCGCCCTGACCAAGCACAGCTCCACCGCCTGGTCCACCTGCCAATGCACCAAGACCAAAGAATGCGAAGCCCATGCCTATGCGGGTGCAATCCTGGTCCTTGTCCTGTGTGATCCAGACGAAGACCACAGGCGGCATTGCAAAGAAGACGCCCGACGCCAAGCCGTAGAGGATGGCGACTGTGATGATGGCAACCCTGTGTGGTTGCGACAATCAAGCAGAATGTCAAGATACCAACGAAGATCGTACATGGTCCCTGAACAGCGTCAGTAGATGATGGAACAGCATGAGGTGCATACCATGATGTTTAGTGGTCCAAAGAGATCAGAGAAGTAGTTCGGCAGCGTTCTGCCAATGACTGAGCCAACGTTGAGGAGAGGAACAGATAGAATGCCATCTCGGTAGATGTGATGTTCTCAGCATCGGCGTAGAAGCTGATGTAGATGATAACTGTGTAGACAGCAATGAAGCCGATTGTCGTTGAGACCACGAATGATAGCCACCTCCAGTCTGTGAAGGCAGACAGGTCGATCAGTGCTCGCTTGGCTTTTGGCTTGACTCTCTGATGCATGCAGAAGATCGGTATGAGCAGCATCGCCAATGCAATGAAGCCCAGAATGCGGACACTCCAGCCAAAGCCAACCTCCCTGATCAGTCGATAGAAGGCAATAGGATAGACGATGCCACCAAGAGACGATCCGCACGCTGCGATGCCGATAGCCAAGCCAAGCCTGGTCGTGAAGTAGCTTGGCATAAATGGCCACAGAGGAAACGAAGAGTAGTCCTGAGCCCAGTCCAACGGTGAAGCCTTGTGCAAGCAGAACCTGCCAGTAGGTGTGGCACAGACTCAGCATCATGTGTCCAAAGACAATGAGGAAGGAGCCAGTGATCAACAGGGCTCTGAGATGTCCTGCATCAAAGATTGGTCCAGTCAAGAAGCCAACCAGCATAATCGCGAATGCTTGGATTGAGCCTGATGTGTCAGTCTTGCCTCCTCGGGCTATAGTCGACATACCGATCCATGCGATGTTCGAGGAGGTCGAAACGAAGAGCTCGCCTGACTCTAGTAGGTCTGGTACACGCCAAATGTTTGATCATCCAAGGTGTTGAACATCAGCACCCATGCTCCAAGACTTGTAACCATGCCTGCAGTCCTCCATTAGGTACGTCAGGGAGCGTGCTCTGTGTGGGTGGCACGACAGGTGCTGGCGATGAGTCTGAATCAGAGACTGAGATCGCCTTCTTCTCGACATCGTCTTCATCAAGCACGACCAGCTCCTCTGTGTGTGCCATGGCTGCTCGTCGTTGACATCGAGGTCAATGAGATGGCTTATAAATGATCTGATGGCGCCCTTATGTCCGCCTCAGCAATTCTGCCAAGGAGATCCATAAGGGAGAAAGATCTCCAGCCCGGGCAGTCGCCAACGGCATTCAGCTCTCATACCCACATCGGCGAGCTCCATCTACTCTTGCCAGGGATCTTGGGGCTCTTTTGGGAATGTCCACTTGTGGTGAAGACAAGCTTTTGACAAGCAATACGGCCGCCGCCGTTGTGGTCCACAGAGCGCAATGGTGTTGTAGAGCTGCAGCCACATACCGATGGCATCATTGCTTGGAAGAGCTATCCCTGATCTCAGCTTCTGAATAAACTTGCTTCCTTATCACTTACTGCATATGATCCTTCTGCATCTTGCCTGCAGCACCTTTGCATCCGTTCGCTCGCTGGCTCGTCCATCTCGGTTGACGGCACTGGATAGCGTCAAGCTGCAGATCGAAGATGTGAAAAGTATGGCTGACGACGACCAGCCACTGAGACCATAGGTGGGGTTGGTTTGAGAAGCAGTGACGCCGAATTGAAGCATCCACCATAGGTATCAGCCTACGCACAACGTGGGCAGGTGCGATTGGGAGCTCTTGCTTCGAAAAGCTCAGCCATTGACGACGGTTGTACTTCTTTGTTCACCTTCACAACTTCACCTCCCCTTCACTGCTGTGCCTCAGTACACCCTACATTCTTCCATCCTCTTCTCCTCCTAATCCATCACTGACATCTAGCTCACCGCCATCATGGTCCACCTTGGAAAGGTCGTCAACGACAAAGATGTCGACAACAAACTTCCTCACCTCAAGACGCTCCAGCTCGATCCACCAGGCCCAGATGAGTACACCTCCAGTGTCTACGGCTCACGCTAGCCGCCCTCGACCTACCAAAGCATGAGATGCCAGAGAAAGAGATGCCAAAGGACGTCGCCTATCGTATGATCAAGGACGACCTCACACTTGATGGCACACCAACACTCAACCTGGCTTCCTTCGTCACCACATACATGGAAGAGGAGCAGAAAAGTTGATGGTTGAAAGCTTCAGCAAGAACTTCATCGATTATGAGGAATACCCAGTGTCAGCAGACATTCAGAATCGTTGCGTCAACATGATTGCACGGCTCTTCAATGCACCCACACACGATGACAGCACCAACGCTATGGGTACAAGCACAATCGGCTCCTCTGAAGCTATCATGCTGGCAACTTTGGCGATGAAGAAGAGGTGGCAGAACAAGCGAAAGGCAGAGGGTAAGGATTGGTCCAAGCCAAAATATGATCATGAACTCTGCTGTTCAGGTCTGCTGGGAGAAGGCAGCTCGATACTTTGAGGTCGAAGAGCGATACTCCTACTGCACAAACGACCGCTACACTATCGACCCACAGGAAGCTGTAGACCTTGTCGATGAGAACACAATCGGTATCTGCTCAATTCTTGGCACGACATATACTGGAGAGTACGAGGACACCAAGGCCATCAACGATTTGCTGGTCGAGCGTGGCATCGACTGCCCTATCCACGTTGATGCAGCCAGCGGAGGTTTCGTGGCAAGCCTTCGTCAACCCAGATCTTGTCTGGGACTTCAGATTGGAGAAGGTGGTATCGATCAACGTCTCTGGTCACAAGTACGGTCTTGTGTACCCAGTGTTTGGCTGGGTTGTGAGTCAATCTTGACATTAACAGCCTCGTACTGACATCCGCAGGTTTGGCGTGATCCAGAGTTCCTTCCAAAGGAGCTTATCTTCAACATTAACTACCTTGGCGCTGATCAGGCCTCCTTCACGCTCAACTTCTCTCGTGGCGCCAGTCAGGTGATTGGACAATACTACCAACTCATCCGTCTTGGCAAGCAAGGCTACCGCTCAATCATGTGCAACCTCACTCGTACTGCCGACTACCTCTCGTCAGCTGTCGTCAAGATGGGCTTCCTTCTGATGTCCAAGACTGGTGGAGAAGCCTTCCTCTGGTTGCTTTCCGCCTCAATCCAGCTGATGAAAAGGGCTTCGATGAGTTTGCCATCGCACACCAGCTCCGTGGAGAGGCTGGTTGTTCCTGCTTATACCATGGCACCACATGCAGAGAAGCTCAAGATGATGCGTGTCGTCGTTCGAGAGGACTTCTCTCGTAGCAGATGTGATGCTCTGATTGCAGATCTGCTGTTGGCAATGAAGGAGCTTGAGCGAATCAGTCAGAAGAACTTGCTGCCACATTACATGGAGCACATGGAGAACCAGAAGCAGAAGGCCAAGCCTACCGATGTGGTCAACGATCACTTTGCAGATGAGACACACTCGCTGAAGGGTAAGCATGGCAAGACCCACGCTGTCTGCTAGACGAGTATATACAGTGTATGCACCTGAGAAAATAGAGTGGCCTCTTATACCAAATCATTGATGCTAATGCGATTGACTGGTCGGTGGCCTGTCGTCAGCTTGACAGTGAAGCTGTGTGCTTGGCTGGGAGAGACACTGTGGTTGTTGGGAGTTGGCGAAGTGATATGGGTATCTCGAAGTGCTGAGGATGTTGATGCATGTCTGGAATGACTGGGTTTCTGGCCATCCATGACATCGTCTCGCTGTGCGTCCAATTTGGATAAGAGATGTCTGACGGTTTGCCATGTGGCATCTCTTGCGCAAGGCTCATCGCTGTGCTTGTGTGAGCTCGTCAGATTGGTCCAGATCCATCCAGAGAGAACATTCTGGTGCAAGACTGCTACCAATGACGCAAATACCTCTTCGTCGTCATACGGGCTCGCATCAGTCTGGCGCTGATGGAACACTTCTAGGAGAAAAGCACTGTAGCGAGCGCATGCAGCTGACAGCTCTTTGTAGTCCTGAGGGCGTTCCAGAACATCGACGATCTGATCTGCTGCCCTCACGCAAACCCCAAGCAACCAGGAGAAGCATGCAACGCCATAGGTGCTTATATGTGAAGTATGAACAGTACCCTTGCGCTGCAGTGGTCGACCTCAGCTGCTGGACAGTGGCTTCAGCAATGCTCACACAAGCCTCAAGACCTCTTCGACGTTGAGATGAGCTGCGTGCTGGGTGTAATAGACCAGAGTAGGCAAGAAGTGTAGCGTGGAGGTGCAAGAAGTGCCGATCAAGTTGTGGCAGACTGTCGTTGAAATGCCTGTCGATGAGTGCTGGCTCAGGATGCATGCGATCGAGCTTTGCAACAAGCTGATCAGGATCAGGAGCTGCTGAGCTGGAGCTGGCCCTGACGATGGCATACGCTGCTTGCAAGTGATCGAGCCCATCTCCTATGGCGCAATCGGTAGCGTCTGTGTCTGTAATCTGGTGGTGCAGGCCGTCAGGCAGACCGAGCAGTGCAGACATACCCTGGTCAAGCGACGTAAGACTGTAAGATGTCAGCGGGTTATTCATTGTGTGTATGAGTCACTCACAGATCAAGGTAACGAAGGCAGGTCAGTACACGACTGTCCTCTGAGGTGTGTTGGCTGGCATGTGACACCTCCGTACAGCTACAGCGAGCCACTCCAGAGCCCGTGATGTCTCATCATGCTGGAGATGATCAACGCTGAGCAGAGCCGCCAATGTGATGGCATCCTTTTCATTGCAATCACCATCTGTATCGACCTGTAGAGCAGCTCTCCTGTACGTGAGATGTCTTGGCCCACTGCTCTCGCCAATGGCCAGCATGGAGTACACCACACCCAGCTGTATAGTTGACAACGAAGTAGCCTGTCTGTACAGGGCTTTCAGTCTATCGCTGACGAGAGCAACATCCACAATTGGGAACCAAGCTCCCACAGTCCTGCGATACTGCTCGATCAGTGTCAGTGCCTCATATTCAGATGGCAAGAGAGATCTGAGCTCTGCTGAGGCCGGTGGTGAGCATATCGACACTGGCGATCGAATGAGTCCTTGCCCGTAACGACTGATCGATCTCGCAAGACCTTCTCTGTCCGTGCATGGTCTTCTGAATAGCCACTTAGAGTCTTGGACTCTGGCGACTGTCTAGTCTTGATCACTGTTGCTGTTGCTTGAAGATCAGACACCCTCTGCCTAGCTTCTGACAGCTGATTCTGAAGGTCTTGGATCTTTCTTCAGAGAGGACATGCGTCGATTTGAGTCCTTGGTAAACTGGCATTTCACACCTCTGCCACTGCATTCTGAGCAGCTTGTGTCCTCTGAGGCATTGCACCTCACCTTGCGATCTCTGCAGGCATCGCAACTGGGATCTTTCCTTCTTGACCGGTATGCTCGTTTTTGGCTGGACAAGCTCCTGGTCGTTGCAGGACCTTGCGTCAAATACGCTCTCGCGACCAGCGTTGCGCTCACTCAGCGCAGGTAGGACCGTCTTGCTTGAAATGGTCCCTTGGCTGCTGGTGGGGGTGAGAGGTTGAATGATGTGAAGCCTGTGTTCGTAGGTGCCTGTGACATTGCAGAGTTGCAGTTGCTTGTAGGAGCACGCCGATGTGCCCGAAATCATGATAGAGAAAGCTCCTGTTGGTCAGACAGCAGCATGTATTGGAAGTGCCCAACCATAAGGGAGACGTCCAGGCTGCAGTATAGCAGCAACATGGTACTTGCGGCCGAAACGAATAGTAAGGAGGCTGTCCTACACGGGGTTGTCTTGCTCTTCCCTCAGCCAAGATGTCCAAGTAGTGAGCGAGCTGTAACGGCAGGTAGCTGGTCTCGACTTGCCAGCAGGAGATGCAGTGAGGAAGTATTCAATGGCGCAGATGCAAGACCGGCATGTAGGCCGAGCCACATGCAAGACTAGGAAGATTCTCGCAGCTGCCATTGGTCTGAAGAGCTGTCGTGAGAGCCATGTAAATGCTGATCCGAGAATGATTAGGCATGTGGTTGGCGTAGATGGCTAGAGCACTTCCGTCTTGTACAGGGTCCAGTCTGGCGGGAGCGAAAAGCTTCTGTCAAGGTTCTGTCAACGTTCTGTGGACGCATGTGTAGCGTCTGAAAAGTAACCGATCCATGAGGCAGCAGCACCAGAGTAAGGAATTGGGGCTTGTGAGGTTTGTGAAGTGCGGCACATGCGACCGAGGCAGATCTGCAGTAAGCCAACGTGCAGATCTTGGTAGTGTAGTGCTGTTGGTGAGCCATAGCTTGCTAGAGACTTCGGATGCCATCCGGATGACGAGACAAGGTATCACGATCATGTCGTCGTCTCCTGAGACCGTCGATTGCTCGTATAGAAGGCTAATGACGATGTTGCAGGCTGGTACCTGTGTTGATTGCTCCTTCATGCTGCAGGTCCTGCAGAATGATCAATGGCATGTGCAGCGCCAGAGTGTTGAGGTCAAAGATCGGCATGCTGTTGCCACATTGAGATCTGGATCCGTGTAGCAGCCTGTCTCATTCGACCGGTCGTTTCACACGACTTCAGAGCTGTCTGTCTCAAAAGGACTGCTCAACGGCCGTATGTTGGCAGTGTTGGCATCTTTACGATGCACTCGCTGTCAAATCTGCCCTGGAGGAGCTTTGTAACTGTGTACTTCAAGGACGTCAGCTTTGGCGAGTCATGACGAGAGTCTGGATTGCCATGACAGCAGCATCCGGTCCTCCTGCGGTCGTACTGGGCACTGCGATATCGAAAGCATCTGTTGGAGGTTCCCAAGATTGAGGAGCTGCATTGGACACCGCCAGAGATGCTGAGCGGCATCGGATCGTCTCACCAGCGCCGCTCTGTGGAAGGCCTTGGCAGCCATCGAATGTGCTGTCGTGTCGCTGTGGCTGTAGGGCGGTCTATGTAGACAGCAGCAACCCTCAGTGCCGTATGGCCCATCTCTTATACATTGCAAGCAGGTTGGAGGTCGCTGATAACTTGTATAAGGCAGGTGATGCGTGGAAGGACGTTGTTTGGCTTTCCACACTGCTTCTCAGAAAGCATGTGGAGTGTAGGTTTGCACGTCGATCTGTAGACTAATCGTGAATGGTGAAATGTGATTTGCAAACACAGTCTTCGAAGTGGCTGGTGGGATCGTTGATGAAGGTAAGCGGTGATGTCTGTCTCTCAAGGCATCTGAATAGGACGTATGATCAGCTCTGCGCAAGACAGAAGTACCTTCAGTCAATCTCCTGGTCTGTACAGGATCGATCGCCCAGCATAGCTCGAATGCCCGTGGCGCTGTTATGCAGTAGTGATGAAGTGCACAAGAAGATGCGTCAGTTCATTGTTTGCGTGCACAACCTAGCCAAAAGGCGATCGCGACTTCCGCAGCAAATCCGCTTGGCACCTGCCAACAAGGTAGACCTCACCTTTTTGAGGCAGCTCTCACATAACACAGCGCATGTTCCAACATCGACCATCAGTGCACCGTTCTGCGATGCTGCGACTTCAAGCTCGACCAGGTGAAGTGTCATGCTATCTACGACATCTTTTTGCAAGACGGAGCTCGCCGCATACCAAAATTTCTGAGATAGTCTGCGCCAACTTCGAGCAAGCAGCTCGTAGACACTTAACAAGGAGCACGGTGAGTATCCTTCTTCGTGCCTTTTCACGCCATCACATCCAGTATGGCCTCTTCCATGGATGACTTTCTCAGGCGTATGCCCAAGTGCGAACACCACCTTCATATAGAGGGCACACTAAGCCCAACACTACTCTTTCAGCTAGCACAAGCAAGAGGTATTGAATTGGACAAGCAAGATCCTGCATTCGCCTCACCCGCAGCGCTCGAGAAACGATATCAGAACTTCACTTCGCTGGATGACTTCTTGCATTACTACTACATTGGTATGAACACTCTACAGACGGCACAAGATTTTGAGAAGCTCGCCAAGGAATACTTCAGCAGAGCCAGCAGTGAGGGTGTCGTCCATGCTGAGATCTTCTTCGATCCACAAGCACATCTCTGCCGTGGTGTCGCATACTCAACCCTGCTTGAAGGCTTCTCGGCAGCAAGATCGTGGGCTCAACATCACCTGGGCATGTCAACAGAGCTAATCTGTTGCTTCTTACGACATCTGCCAGTACCAGAGTCTGTGCAGATGTGGTCCCATGCCGATCTGCAAGCAAGTCTGAAGTCTGGTGCTGTCTCTGGTATCGGTCTTGACTCTAGCGAGAATGGCTTTCCACCATCGTTGTTCCAGGAGGTGTATGGATCCGCAAAGGCGCAAGGGCATCATCGCACAGCGCATGCAGGCGAAGAAGGACCAGCATCGAACATTGCAGACTCTCTTGATCTCCTGCATGTCCAACGAATCGATCACGGCATCAGGCTTGCCGATGACGATGTCCTCATGAGGAGGATGGCTGAGGAGCACATCATGCTGACAGTATGTCCTTTGAGCAATGTGGCCTTAAGAGTGGTCAAGGATGTCGCAGAGCTGCCCATTCCGAAAGTTTCTGGACGCTGGCGTCCCTTTCAGCATTAACAGCGATGATCCTGCGTACTTTGGCGGCCACTACATACTTGACAACTACCTTGCTGTTCAGAAAGCCTTCAACTTCACAGTTGAGGATGGAAGACCATTGGTAGAGCCAGCATCCAAGGTAGCTGGTGTAGTGAGGAGCGTAAAGTGAGCTTCTGAAGCTCTTAGAACAATATCACTGAGCACGGAGTCTCTGATGAGCTCGTAATCATAATGCAGCGTTCTTCATCCTTGTGGCGTGCTACCATTCTGTTGAGGCTGTGTGCCGATCGCAGTGTCATTCCAGCTTAGGATGTCGCCGTTGTTCATGCCATATGCTGGATCAAACCACGGCATCATGTCAAGCCCAAGCACACTGGTATCGACGTCTTGCTGCTCAATCATCATGCTGTTGAAGCCAAAACCATCTCCAGGTGTCCCTGGTCCAGCACCATATCCACCAGTCTGATACGACTGCATGCCTGGCGCACGCAATAGTCCTCTCGGGCTTGCCGCATCGAATGGCGTGTGGAGCTGTAAGAGCAAGGATGCATCTGACATATCACTAGAGGTAATTGGAAAGTGCGATGCTGGCCGTGCTTGCTCGGATGAGCCTTCGTCAGCATGACCTTGAGACGCCGCAGGGTCATTAGAGTAATGCCATGCCAGGTTTGTCGAAGGTGAGTCCATGTTGCCAGTCAGTGTCCAGCCAATGGCTCTAGCAGATTGCCTGCGATCAGACGCAGGTAACCCTTCCCAGAATCTGTTTGAGAAGTCTGACTTTGCGGCATCTGCGCTGGCCTGTGTGAAGCTGTGCTTGCGGCGCCAGCCTGGTACGGTGAATGCTGCGTCTGGAATTGGTTTCTCTACAGCTCGCTCGCCCTCCTCGTCAGTGTACAGTAAAGGGTCCCCTACACCTCTCATCTTCTGCTCAAGCACAGTGAGGATGTACTTCGTTCCTGACCAATAAGTCTCTAGAGATTGCAGAGCTTTGTAGCATAGCTGATAGTGCTGCGTGGCTGCGGTAGCAAGCAGCGTATGCTTGGAAAGCGTCCTGCGCTCTTCGGTACCTTGGGGCTGCGGTGACGCTGCTCTAGATTGTCCATTGCTTGAATGCTCAGCACTCTCTTTGAGGAATGCACAGGCAGCAATGTAGATCGGCTGGGTGGTGAAGGGGTTGCCAAGACAGGCTTTGGCATCGATCAGTTGACTGTAGCTCAGTATGTCCGCAATGGTCTTGGCAGAGCTCATGCTCAACTGCTGGCTGTTGGGGAACAAGGGTATCATCCTTCCTTCGAACGTCTTAAGAGCGTTGGCTGATGCAGCAGCACTATCAGCACATGAAACCAGAAGTGTAGCAGAACAAAGTTTGTGCCCTCTCCTGCTTTGACATAGTGTTGGAAGTTGACAGCGTCAAAATGAAGCTTGGTCGACAGTCCCTGGTATAGATGCGTGACCTGGCTCTCCATGGCTGCGAGGCGCTTTGATGTGTCAGTGGTGATGTCGCTAGGCTCCTTAATACAGTTGAGTAAGTCTGCGACTCTGCCGTAGAGGTGAACGATGCGTATGAGTGCTGGGAATGGTGCTGGCCAGTCCGATCTGGTTTCGCTGTCGCATAGCAATGGAAAGGACAACTCAATGTCCCGGTCTCGCAGAGTACTGCGTCGTCCAGTACCTGATGACACTACACGATCCAGGAAGAAGATGGCCCAAAATGTATCAACACGCTCTTGCTCGGCAGCCTTTTGCTCCTCAATGACCTGGTGAGTGTCACCTGGCGTGGTACCCGTGGAAGATGAGTTCGATCTTGGTGTTCCTCCTTCCATCTTTACCATGCGTGGTGTTGGGCCAGTCATGCCTTTGTATCGTAGACCTTCCACTTTGTGCATGCCAAGATCTTGTGCCATTCGTATAGAAATGCCAAGGTACACCCACAGCCCACTGTCGCGGCTTTCTCCAAACTCATTGTATGCCAAGAGTAATGCAGCTTGCACTGCAGCGACTGATGGGCATGCAAATGTATCAGTGAGAGCGTATTTCGCCCGCTGTGCAAAGGCATGCCCATACTCTGCTGGCGAAGGCTTGCTCTCATCGCTCGTATGCTGGCTCATAAGCAAGCTATGCGTAGAGAACCTTGCAGCCATAGCGCAGACAGCGTCCACAAGGATCGCATCGACTTGCTTCTCTTCCAGGTCTCGTAGGAACCTCTCCCTCTGCAGGAACGGAAAGTTGCAGCCAAGGTGTGTGAAGAAGGTCTGTACCAGATGTGTGATGAGCTCGCTAGGCGGCACTGGACTGTCGTCGTAGAACGGCAGACCTGCCAGTCTTGCGTCGCTGTCAACAGTACCTGGGGTGTTCAATGCCTGCGCTCTGGAGACTGAGCTGGCTCTCTGTATCTCTGGCGAGATCGCTGCACCATCTGCTGAAGAATTTCCAGCATCTCCATCCTGCCTGCTGATCTTCACCACCATCTGTTTGAAGCCAGGCATGATTGCCGTCGGTCCAAGCCATCTGAAATAAGGCATGCGATTCCGAGGTCCAGAGAAAAGAGATGCTCGCGGTGGTTCGTTGGTGGGTGTAGTCTGCGACGGCATATCCTGATTGATCAACTGGCGAGACAGGCCTGCCTGATCAGACCTTAGGTAGGGTCGATACTGTCAGGCACTGCCTTGCCAGTAGTCTTACGAGGTGTCTCGCCAGACTCAGAAGCATAACCAGCGCATTCGAGCTTGTTCTGCTTGCAGGTATCGCAGTGTGGTCGCTCACCACTACATGCTGTCTTTCTCTTACGGCATGTCAAGCATGCTGCCCCGATACGACGCCTCTTTGGATGCGGTGCGCCATAGTTGGTGACGAACCGCAAAGGTTTAGCCACCTGCTTGTCCTCCATATTGACCTGCTCTTGTATATCTCCAAGATTGGATGCTCAGGCGAGCTCCATGGCGAAGAGCTATTGATGCTCTACGACGGTGCAGCTGCTGCAGCAATCGCTGAAAGTGTGTGGGATGCGACAATGGATCGGGAGTATGAAGAGGGTGAAGCAAGATAGCGATGCTGTCATGCACGATTTTCGGAAGGCGATCTGAGTTGCGGGGAGTCGATTGATCCTTGGGTCAGAGAGGGTCGCATTAGATCGGTCCACTTGGTTGCTCGAGAGCGTGTCAAGGCTGGTGATTGTCGATAGAATGGTGGTGGTGTCGTGATGCTGCGTGATATTGTATTGCTTGTTTCGATGCTGATGACGAATGAAGACAGAAGCTGGTTGTGTTTCAATGCAAGTGGCTTGCAGGATTCAGCAAAGCTTCCATGCAGGTCATTGCTCACGCCTTGTCGCGTGGTGTGATCCATCAAACTGTGGTTAATGGCTGCGCGCTGTCCTTGTTGGTGGAGCTTCCGCGGAGGTGCCTGGCAACTGCCAAATATTCGGGCTTCGTACCTTTCACATATCATCGTGCTAACACCACAGCCACATCATGAGCAGCCTTGCCGCCGGTCTGTGTAGGCGCTCATCAAGAGCTGTCCTTTGCCCTCGGTCTTCTCATGTCCTTGCCAACTACAAGCAGCGATCGCAACCTATCTCGAGCTCGAGCTCAGTTGCTGCAACACCAGTCGCTCATCCAGCGATCGCTGGCGCACCACCTCCTCCACCACCCCAGCAAAGTGTCACATACGCCGGCGACCGAATCGAAAGGAGAAAAACCAAGCCGTGTCGCTCGGAAATGCACAGAAGAAGCCCTCAGATCCATCAAAGCCTGCCTCAGCGTTATCGAAGCGATTTTGGAGAAATGTTTCGGTGCAAGAGCAGGACGATGGACTTCAAATACATCTGGACAAACGAGCAGTGCGCACAGGAGATCGAGGTTGTTGAAGCTGCCGTATGAGAAGAGGATGCTGGCTGGAGCAATCGCTCTTGAATGGGACCAGCTTATTTCAGCACAGCAAGCTCTCAAGCATCACTACATTCCACTGACATCACTCGTGTCAAGGGCGCTGGATATCGAAGCTGCAGATGCTGCAGGGAGCACAACCATCAGAGATGGGCTGACAAAGATTCTTCTTCGGTACTTGTCGACAGACACTCTTCTCTGCTGGGCTCCAGAGGTCAACATTCACGATCCAGAGCTGAAGGAAGGACAGAAAGGGCTTCGAGACCGACAGCGTGAGGTCGCCGAGCCTATCATCGCTTACCTCAAGACGCATGTCTTCCCAGGAGTTGAGATCGAGCCTATACTAGACGAGACAAGCATCATCCCACGACCTCAGCCAGAGATGACAGTTGAGGTCATCAGAGGATGGATGAATGGTCTTCCTGCATTTGAGCTGGCAGCGCTGGAGCGTGGTGTACTTGCTACCAAGTCCTTGCTAGTAGCAATACGACTGCTTGTCGACTGGAGTCGTGAATTCAAGGATCTGGCCAAGACGGGAGAACGCTTTGGTATCGAGCAGGCTGCAGAGGCATGCAGTTTGGAGGTCCTACATCAGACTGAGCAGTGGGGTGAGGTTGAGGATACACATGATGTTGATGCGGCAGATTTGCGACGACAGTTGGGCTCTGTCATCATGCTGGTGAGCTGAATGCGCTCTCTTTGCTGCACGTGGTCTACAAAGTAAGGTCCTAGGCGAGCTCTCGCAAGGCGTATCACAGACAGATTGCTCGGCTCGCATGCCAAGGAAGGACACTTCATCAGGACACTCAGTTAGCCTGCGCATCCAGTGAGAGGTGCCAGACCGATGGGATACCATTACTCACTTCCCGGAGATGGCTGCGCTCCAGTGGTCCTCATTGGCGCTGAAGTTGAAGAATGCACAGTACTTCGCCAAAGTTCATGCGATCTCGCCAAACCATGGGTTGTGGCTTCACATCCATGCAAGTATCTGAGCCTCTGACCAGGACATGGCTATCAGGTAGCTTGTGCCTTGCGCAGTATCTTGGCATTCGCAGCTACAAGATGGCAGTCACCATCTCCTGAGATCTCAGCAACATGGGCGCCTCGCTTTCACAAACCATTGCGCCAGTCGGTGCTCAACTCAATGCTTTGCACGTGGGAGTCAGTACACATTGATGAGGATACAAGCCCTGCTAAGCATTGACAGCTATCATGCCAAATCGACCAAAATCCGAGCTTCGTTCTGACATTTGATACATACATCACAAGCACAGTGGCTCTTGCTGGTAGCTCAGGACAACAGGTGCAGCTTACTGATGCTACAGTCTCGATCAAATTCCCCAAGCTCTTGCTGTCGATGCGCCAAGGCTATACAACTCAAGCTACTTTGCTGTCAACTCAAATCTGACATTCGACACTGTCAATGCGTCCCCTCAAGCCTTCAGCATCAAGCAGACCAACGTCTTGCACAACTGGACCGATCCGTATATCAGGTGGCCGGTTCCTGGCACCGTCCGTGGCTTCACACTCAATCCTCTAGATCGCCTGACCCTAGGAAGTCCCGGCCAGACGGACATTCGTATCAGTCAGCTAGACATCTCAGTACAGTACTACAATCCAGATGGATTGACTATTGGTCCACCTGTGCCCATCGTGAGGAGATTGTGATTCTCATGAGCACTGCTGACCTTGCCAGCTATGCAACAGAGATGCGAAGTACCTCGTGGTGTCAGTCGGCGTTGACGATGAGCCCTACAAGGATGCTGTCAACTACTATGCACTCAATTACCCAGCAATCTTCCCGCCAACAAGCTACAACCAGAAGACTACGATAGCGGGCGTGCCAGTGGTGGCTGCTGACAACTTCGTATGTGTCGCCAGTAGGCGTGAGCTATGCTGATTGTCCAGGCATCGGGCACGCCGTTCGGCCTTGATCTCACGGTCACTGGTCCACCGGTGGTCTCTAGAGATTCTGACATCAACATCACGATCGTGAGATCATTGGTGACGGTCCCAGGATTGGTTGTGGCAACCCTGACGAATGAGTATGGCAATGGTGGCACATGTGGTGTCTTCGTCAGCGAGGAGCTTGTCACTGGAAACCCGGGGCTTGGCGTCCAATTCAATGGCGCTGCATCTACGACTGCTGACTTCAGCCAAGGCTTTGTTGCTTCAGATCCAAGCACGCCTGATCGATTGAACACTGGGCGTTTCGTTGAATGTGGCAGTCAGGATTCTGCTAGAATCCACTGCCAAATCTTGGCTCCATCATTGTCAAGGAAATAGTCGGTAGTGACGCAGGTACCTTCAGCTTTGGTGTCACGAGCATAGGAGGGCTGCTTGAGGGCATCAATGCGCAATATGGTAGTACTGGGAGGATGACATACGCCTTGCTATCAAATCGGACGAACGTCTTGTTAAGGTGGTGTGGTAGGTACGACCAGAGGCAGTAGCTGACTCCATTCAGCGCAGTGATACCGTAGAGGCTGCTGAGATGGTGGTGTATGAGCAAGGATTGATGCCTGTAAAGTGGTTAAGATGGCAGCTCTTGGCGTGTACTCAGCTTCCAGAACGATCAGAGTGTATCACTTGACCCTTCCTCCCCAACGCTGGCTGATGGCTTGATCGCAAGCGCTGTAGACGTCGCTCTGCACATCACAGATGAAGTTGGGTGCTCACAAAGGTAGAAGTGTCATTCTTGCGTGAGTCGAAGGTGAAGTGTAGCTCGCGCTCTTTCACATGCAATGACGCCAACATGAAATTTGAACACTTGGTGACTTCTCAAGCTGATCAACAACGCCAATCAGCGAAGAAGCACTACGAGCGCAATAATCTGGCCACATCGCACGTCTTCCAATTGTACAGATCACCTTTCAAACTACACAGGAGTCACATCTAGACTGGTGCTGTCATTTCACTGCGATGCTGCTCCTGTAACTTCTCGCACCGAGCATACCACATTCACCACTTCCTCGCGGACATGGCAACCCTTGGACGCCGGCGGCATGGCCACGCCTCACTTCACGACTACCTACTAGTCTTTCTCTTCTTCCTCACAACCTCTGCGAGCGCAGCGGTGCTCGGCGTCGACTTTGGAACGCAGCATATCAAAGCTGTCCTTGTTAAGCCAGGCCGACCCTTCGATATTGTCCTCACCAAAGATTCGAAACGAAAAGAGGTGGCAGCAGTAGCATTCAAACCTACAAGAGATGGAAGCAAGATCATCGCAGAGCCGGACACATACCCAGAGAGGCTGTACGGTGCAGATGCGATCGCTCTGCAAGGTCGCTTCCCTGGTGAGGTCTTTCCAAACCTGAAGCCTCTGCTCGGATTGTCAGATTCTACAGATGATCAGCTGCAGCTCACTGTCTACAAGGCGAGATACCCTGCTGTGAATGCTGCAAAGTCTGGCAACGATGCCATCATCATCAGCAATGCATTTCACAGCAGCCTTGCACCATGGACTATCGAAGAGCTGCTTGCTATGGAATTGGCGAACGTCAGGCGCAATGCTGAAGCCATGGCTGGCAAGGGTGTGTCCTGCCAAGATGTTGTCATCACTGTGCCAGTTTTCTATACGGCGCAGGAGAAGGCAGCGATCACGAGAGCAGCTGAGATGGCTGGTCTCAATGTCATGAGCTTGGTTACAGATGGTTTGGCCGTTGGCTTGGACTATGCGAAGAGCAGGACGTTCCCAACGGTCAACAAGGGAGGCAAAGCTGAGCATCATGTTGTGTACGACATGGGAGCTGGCTCCACGACCGCAACTCTTCTTCGCTTCCAGGGACGAGACGTCAAGGACGTTGGTCGCTACAACAAGACCATCCAGGAGGTGTCAGTGATTGGTGTTGGATATGATCGATACCTTGGGGCGATGGTCTCACGCAGATCATCATGACTGACTACATACAAAAGTTCTTCACTAAGCCCGTTGTCAAGAGCCGTGGCATCAACACAGACGAGATCTTGGAGAATGGCAGAGCGATTGGCAGGATCTGGAAAGAGGCTGAGAAGGCACGATCAGTACTCAGTGCGAATACTGAGACCTACAGCTCATTTGAGGAGCTCTTGCCTGATATTGACTTCAAAACCAAGCTCAGCAGGACTGAGTTTGAGACACTGACAACAGAATTCGCAGAGCGTGTGGTCAAGCCCATCGAAGATGCTTTGACAGCTGCCAAGCTAACTATCGCGGACGTTGACAGCATCATTCTGCATGGCGGTGCTGTGCGTAACTCCGTTTGTGCAGCGTAAGCTTGAGCAGCTGGCTGGCGGTTCGGCAAAGCTGAAGACCAACGTCAACGCAGATGAGAGCGCTGTCCTGAGGTGCAGCACTTCGAGCAGCCATCCTGTCACCATCGTTCAAGGTCAAGGAGATTCGCAGCTCAGATTCAGCTGGCTATGCTTCTGGACTGGCATATGTAGACGGTGCCAAGCAGCGAGAGCAGATCGTCTTCAATGCTGCAAGCTTGGTCGGCAACAATGGTACCACCAAGCAGATCTCATTCAAGAACAAGGACGACTTCACCTTTCAGCTCTTCCAGGATATTGAGGGCACCAATCGTGTGTTTGCAGAGGTCTCTACACTGAACCTTACTGCATCTGTCAAGGCGCTCAAGGATCAGTTCAGCTGCGACAAGGAGGCTGTCAGCACAAAGTTCTCACTGCGTCTCAGTCCTGATACTGGCTTCATTG
The DNA here is from genome assembly GCA_024138005.1 of Lumnitzera racemosa. NCBI lineage: Eukaryota > Viridiplantae > Streptophyta > Magnoliopsida > Myrtales > Combretaceae > Lumnitzera > Lumnitzera racemosa. The sequence goes on from JAMXBC010000101.1 coordinate 31,432, forward strand.
AGCTGTCCTTGGCACTGTAGAGTGCGAGACTGACAAGCCAGTCAAGTCGAGTGTTGGTGACAGTGTCAAGGATTGGCTTGGTCTGGAAGAAGAAGGACACAGAATCTGCAATGAGGAAGAGACGGCAACCACTGAAGTCGTCTCTCAACAGGGAAAGAAGCTCTAGCACGACTTCTGCAAGCTCAAAGACTGTTCGAGACACCAAAGAAGCGCATTGAGATCATCAATGTTGCCTTCAAGACGTCCATACTTGGCCAGCCTACAGCAGAGAAGGTCAAGGAGAGCACAGACAGACTCTGGCCTTCGAACGTTCTGACAAGGCTCGTCTTGCTAGAGATGAGGCAGCTAACGTCTAGAGAGCTAACTTACTAGTCAAAGACTTCCTCACCAACACAGACTACAGCGCATACAGCACGCAGGCACAGCGAGATGCCATATCGAAGGTCTTGCAGAGCACTAGAGACTTCATGGACCAGCCTGGTGAGGTTGCCAAGGCCACAGAGAAGGTTTTCCGTGAGAAGCTAGCTGGCCTCAAGGACCTTGTACTCTCCTATCATCACACGCAGGACTGAGAACGAAGGCTTCCCAGAGAAGCTCACATCCTTGAAGAGCACGCTTGAGCAAACGGACACTTCATCAGCATGATTGGGAGCAGATGCAGAAGGCGAAGGATGCAGCTAGTAGCAGTATTCAGCTGCATCAGAGCTGCATCGTCCATGGCTGAGAATGTGGTCAAGCAGGCTGATGAGCTCGACGATCTTGAGGAACCTGTCGCAACACCAGTCGCCGAAAACGACTCTACATCATTCAGCGACATGATCACAGAGTACACAGACGATGAGCTGGCATCTATACAGAAGGTGTATGACGATGTCAAAACATGGCTGACCGGCAAGGAGGCTGAGCACAAGAAGCCAAGCTGTTCGAAGACCCTGTGTACACCGTAAGGAGCTTGAGCGACAAGCTGCACTCCTGAGCGACTCAACGATGAAGTTGCTGTCAAAGAAGATCAAGATCCCACCACGATCGAGCAAGAAGGCCAAGACGTCCAAGACGAAGGCGCCGAAGAAGGGCAAGAGCACTGCAGATAGCGCAGAGAGTTCTACAACACCAGCATCACCAGAGGAGAGCATCTTGAGCAAGGCCAAGTTCATGACTGTCAGTGAAGACGAGCAGATGCCAACTGAGGAGGAGATCCTTCAGATGGTCAAAGAGGCGAAGAGCGCTGGCTCAGACAAGGCAACTGCAAGCATACACGACGAACTATAGACAGCACATAGATGTAATGAATAGTTGTGATGCATTTCCAAGGTGTCATTTTCTCTGGTAAGACGAAGCGTCTCTCAACAGATTGACTCTCTATGTTCTCCATCTCTCCTTCAAACTTGACCTGGACACTGTCTGTGCCGTCTTTGGCCTTCCATGGAGCACTGACCTCACCACGGTAGAAGGTGGTGTTTCTGGGTACAGTGCCAGCACAGCTCTTCCTTGCCAAGCTCAGGGAGCTTCTCATTTGACTCTGGAATCTGCATCAGATGATTGATAGATGCTCTGAAGCTGGTACCAGATGATGCACTGATTGACTGAGCCTTGCCACCTGGACCAGGAGCGCTTGATGGATCTGTGTCGACGTCCTGGATCTCGTAACGACGCTGCTTGCCTTCTCCGATGACCGCAGTGACCTTGCACAGGATGCCTTCACCTTCAGAGTTGCGATCTCTGTGCTTGTAGAGTACGTAGTCGCCCGTTTTATATGAGATGCGATTTGCAAGCGACCAGCATCAGTGCCTCGTTGTGGTATGGTGTCAATACTGCTCGCTATGCTCTCTGCTCCATCTTCGATCTTGACACTTGCTTCTCTTGTAGTCGGGACAGAACCAGCGACGAGAGTTCTTGTCCTTGGCGTTGAGTCTGCTGTTGGCGATGCGTGGCGACGGGCCGCTGATATCTCGTCTGCTGTGTCGTCGACCAGAGGTGCTGCGGAAACCTTGTTGCCGTTCTTCTTGGGTCGATCTCGTTTGCCAGCGACACGTGGAGTGCTGATGGGAGCTGCCTCTTCTCGCATAGAAGCTTCACGCAGCACGGCGAGGATGTTGATGCTGTCTAGGAGGTTTGTGTTCTCGCCAGCTGTGCCGTTCAGGATCTGTTGTACTTCTTCGCAGAGTTTGAGGTTTTCGCGATAGAAGATTCAAGCTTCTCATTCAGTGACATGTCAGACAGCTTCCCAGCGTCAAGGAGTGCGGCTTGTTGTGTTTCGACCTCTAGAATCTCATAGCCGATGGCGTTCGAGCGGAAGATCATGTCGTCTGCGCGGGAAGCACGCTCTTTGATTTCTTTCCATATTCTGCGTTCTTCGTCAGATTCTTGATTGTGATTGCCTCTGGGCGAGCGCGGGATGACATGATTCGTGGTGTGTAGATGATGCTGTCGTTGAAAGTGTAGTGTCTTGGTCCAAGCTGTGCTGAAGTTCTACTTTGCTGATCGTGGCTTCTACTGCTTCATGTACAAGTCACACAACGATGTGCAAAGACAGACCACCCTGCCCTCCCTCTCGATCAGCCGCCAACTCTCCGTCGCATGCGTCTAGTCCCATGCATTCAGCGTCACTCTACTGCACAAGGTCCTCCTGTCGTCTGTGTCGCACCTGCCACTGTGCTGCACCTGCCAGTTGGAAGCGGCTCTTTCGACCTCACTTCTTCACCACACACACTACGACATCATTCGTATCGCTCACAGATGCAGGGGCCTTCCAACGACAATCTTATCAACTGATGACGTCCACAACCTCTTCAGCCTGTCAGAGATGCCCTTCGCGGTTGGGCAGCACACCATACACCGAGGCGGGATTTCTCAATCTCTAATTCGCCCGCATAGTTTAATGGTTAGAACATAGGTCTCATACCCTCATCGGCATGACTCCTGCATAGCATGGGCTATCCTAAGATCTGAGTTCGATTCTCAGTGCAGGCAGTTCTCTTTTGCTCTTTGGGAGATGTCTGGAGGACTGATGATCATCTTTTTGGTCTTCAACAGCCACTCAGGAGGTGTACTGGACACAAGGCTTGCCAAAGCAGAGTTTTGCGGCCCCAAGAGCTCGGACGGACAGGAATGGCACAAGCTTGTCGCTGGGAATGCGGCGTGAGACATTGACAAACGCATTGCCATATCATTGTCACTCAGGCCAGAAGAATGAGGCAGTGCTGAGTCGCTGGCCACAGGTACAGAGGGGCTCAGGCACTCTCATTTGCCTGCGATGGGAGATCGACATATCATCAGAGGGTGGCCATGTCGGCCTTGCTTGACCACAAGCCTAGATTGAGGCGCCATGAGGCTCCCTACACCTTGTCAATGGCTACCACTGAGCAGCAGAGATTCTGGATTGGCGCAAATTGCACCTCACGACCAACGACATCATCAATGAGTGCAACACCCAAGGCGCCTCAGGAGGCTATGAAGCAGCGTTGTCTGATGAGAAATGCAAATGCCAAGATACATGCTCGCTAAGGTATATGCCCAATCATTCTGATTCCAGGAAGCAAACATCGCTATGCCAATCGTTGCTAAAAACGATCACAGTCCCCATGTCTCGATGGAGAACGCTAGGTGGTTTAACGGCTCCCATATCAGCATCTGCCTCTTTGGTGTAGAGCTCGCCATCTTCGGCAGCAGAGAGCTCTTCGTCGTCAGTCTTGTCATGAGACAACTCATTGTATGCCCTCTTTGGCTCCCACATATTCTCAGGAGGTATGCGGTGGACGACACCTTTGCCGTCGTTGTGGCTCCACTCAGGCACAGGGTTGAGTAGCCATCCGAATGTCACACTTGGCGCCAGCATGGCGGCCTTGCGGGCCTTCTTCAGCCATGTCTCCCAATCCTCAGTAGCAGGCGCAGCCTCATTCAGACGGACCCACCTTGTCCTCTTAGTGACAAGGATCGTCTTCCAAAGCGCCTCGGTGAAGCTACCACTCTCAGGCCCGCCCTCGATGCTCTCCTCTTGCACATTGTACGCTGACAGGTCCCAATGCATCTTGGCAGGCAGTGCAGCAACACCCCAATGGGCCGCATTGAGGATGAGATAGGCTCCTGCATAGGCGAATTGAAGCTCCAATCGAGCATTGGCCAGTAAGATGACACCCGCCATGAGCAGGATCGAGCCGATCAGCGCCAGTAGCCTGTACATGACAGGGCTTTTGATGGTGTAGTTGATCTCCTCAGGCGCAAAGAAGAGCTCACGAGCTATCTCATCGTTGCATTTGACAACCAAGAATGATCCTTCTGGTACCTGATGACAACCATATCGTCCTTAGGCAGCGTGGCGTTCTTGGGTCGAGCAGGGAGGCTAAGGGTCCACTTGTTAGCTATGCCGCATACTGTAGACAGAAGAGACAGAGTGATGGTCGCCATCAAAGACATGCCGTCACCAAAGACAATGGACAGGATGAAGATGGCCACTGACAGGCTGAAACCAAGCAATGTGACATATGTCACTGGTCCCACAGCCTTTGCTTTGACAGTGACAGGTATCCTCTCTTGCGCATTTCCAAGCTTATCGAATGTTGTCTTCTGCTTGGCGGTACCACGAAGGAAGTGATCGAGATTGGTAGGCACCGCAAGATCGTCCTTCTTCGTCACGGATACGACTCTTACCCAATGCTTCTTTAGCTGCTCTGAGTTGCACCCACTAGGCAAGACGTCAGCATAGGCCTCGTTCAGGATTCCACTACACTCACAGAGGATGCTGGCGACATGATGAACATGATTCTTCTTGTTACCTGACACTACTGCCGTCACATGTGCTGATTCAGGAGGCAGTGTGAGTGGTCGTGACACTCTCAGCAATGCTTGCGGCGCTGGCAACAGCCTGGGCAAGTAGAACAATCGTGAGAGAGCTGAAACCTGAGCGTTTGCTAATATCGATGCCTCTCCCAAGATGGCAAGGAATCCAACGATATCCAGCTGCCAGTCTTCGAAACCTTCAGGCCAGAGCATCTGCCAGTCAGGCCCAGGACCTGAGATGATAGGGTTATTGCCATAGGCACTCATCGTGGCGATTGGTGTCCAGTCAGACGAGCGGCGTATCGTCCAGATGATGATCCAGTGTTGTCGCTACCAGCAGATCATCTCGCTAGTGTAAATATCGATGAACACGATGCTGCGTAGGAAGCGCTGGCAGCAATCTTATTATGTTGAGAAGGTGAGGCTGATGGCAAGGTGACGATGCATGAGCGCCCAGGCTCTAGAGAACGACGACGTACGCAATGCACGCACTCAAGCCGAGACGTCTTCTCGGATTGTTCTTGTGCCTGAGAGGCCTTCTTGGCAGCTAGTGAGTGGATGGCACAAGATGTCGCTGGCCAGAAACAATGCAAGACTGGTGTAATCAGGCTAGAAGGTGGTGGCTATGCTGGAGGTGCTTAAAACCAGGGTCCAGATCATGCCTCAGGCCTTTATCTTGTCAGCCTGATTCACTGCCGAGCATCGCGGCTTCCTCGTTGGCGACAAGCCTTGCTCGCCAACTCTAATGAATGCGGCCTCTTCATACAACACCAAGGCATCACTGCTTCTTCGATCGCATTGCATCACGCAACGCTCCACAGTAGACGTCGCCGCGACTGTGCTCAATTGTCACACGACGATTCAGTCATCAGTGCGCATGCACCAACCCAGCAGCAAGCGCAGAACATTCATTCGACGAGAGGCCGACTGAGGCGCAGCAACCGCCAGGCCACCTCGTGGTTTGCGGCCATCACAAGCCCACGAGCTTACCTCTGATTACGGCGATCATAACAACATCATCGGTCTCTCGTTCAAGCGTCAGGTCTGACCAGACTATCATTACTTCGCCCTGGACCATTACAGTCATCTGCCTCTCGCAGCGAGGACTCAGATCGTGGCCGCCACAAGTAGACAGGTATTTCAGCTCTCATCTATCTGCACATCATAATCAGCATAGCACCAGCCTTGCATCTTGTCTTCGATGTTACATCGTAGTCTATTCACTGCATTGCTCCACAGTCACGAGCACAGGCTAATCATGACCAGATCGCAGACGTCGGCAGCTAAGCTCCAGTATGGTACAGAAGACTCCATGCAGCAAGCCCAACAGCTCCTCTCCTCTTGCATGCAAAGAACAAAGGAGGCAGTTGCCACGCAGGTCAGTCTTTGTCCTCCTTGTTCGGCAGACCAGGCCAAGCTGACGTTTGCAGCTGAGAAAGAAGCGTCAAAAGGCAGATGTCGACGCCGAACAAGGCCACGACATTGTTGAGAAGACTTCGTTGCGAAGCCAAGCTTCACGGCGATCAGTTCGTATTCTAGGGGCCATGAGCAGTCGAGAAGGTGAGGCCAAGCAGGCTTTCGACAGTGCGTTGCATAACCAGTCCGAAGATGCATACAGACAGCGAAGAACAGAGCTTTTGGAATCAGAGAAGGCTAAAGCTTGGTATGCAAAGGCATACGCTTCAGCTTCGCCTACTGAGCTACAGGCAAACGATATCATACTCAGCATCCGTGAGCATGAGCGCATCGACACGGAGACGTATGGAGAGCTTCCAAGTGAGGCGGTGCCAAGCCCAGGGTCCGTGACATGGGTGGTCGCTTCCTGATCAACAAGGAGAGGATCGACCGCAGTCGGCTATACGATATCGCATTACAGGCGCCGAAAGGAGCGCACTTGCACCTCCACTTCAACTCAGAGATCAAGCCAGAAGCCCTCTTCCCACATGCGAGGCGGATACCAGACACAATGTACGTACGAGCCACTGGACCATTACTGGAGCCATCGGACTTTGTCGATCGTGAGATTGTCTTCAATGTGCTGCCAAAGGAGACACCAGATGCCAATATCTTCAGTGCAGGCTACTGCCCAGACTTCAAGAACACCACCAACAATCCTTGGATGAAGTGGACGCTGTTCCAGCAAAGGTTTCCCGCTGACATACCTGTTGAAGAGCATCCTTCAGGCCTCAATCCTGCGGAAGCATGGGCAAGAGAGAAGATGATCATCACAAAGCGAGTGGCATATCATGATCGACAGACACACAATGGTGCCTGGGCATGCTTCAACCAGGGTACGAGAGCATTCAAGGGTCTGGTCAACTATGAGAGTGTGTACCGCTGGTACATTGGCGCTGCGATACAGAACATGATGGATGACAAAGTCATGTATGCTGAGCTACGACCAATGCTGCTTGACAAGACTATCCCATCAGATGATGGTGTCAGGCAGCTAAGTCACAAGGATCAGATGCAGATCATTGTTGAAGAAGTCACACGCATCAAGGCTGAGCTCAGCGCCAAGGGCCAGCTGGACAGATTCCCATTCGGCCTGAAGATCATCTACAGCACACCTAGGAGCATCTCTCGCAAGATGATGGAGACTGAGCTGCAAGATTGCATCAAGCTCAAGCTTCAGTTTCCAGACCTCATCTGTGGCTTCGATCTCGTCGGTGCAGAAGACCGACCACACAACATCAGCTATTATGCAGACCTACTGCTTGCATTCGTGGAGACATGCAAGCAGCTCAACATCTCTATACCCTTTATGTTCCATGCTGGCGAGACACTCCTGGACGCTGGCGGCTCGCACAACCCCGATAATAGCAACCTCTACGACTCCCTCCTCCTTAATGCCAAGCGAATTGGTCATGGCTACGCCTTGCTCAAGCACCCAATGCTGATCGAACGTTACAAGGCTGCGAACATTGCGCTCGAGCTGTGTCCGATATCCAACGAGCTCCTCCACCTCTGTGGCAATGCTCGTGAGCATCCTTTCCCAGCTTTGCTGGCTGCTGGTCTGCACTGCTCTCTCAATGCTGACAATCCTTCTTTGTTCAGGTAAGTCAACGCAAGAGTGTTCCTTTTGTTGTGTGCGGACAGCCACTGAGGCCATACTGACAGGCTTTCCAATGATAACAGTTCCACACTATCTCACGAATTCTACCAGGTCATGGTAGGCGATACACGAATGACCATTCACGGCTGGCGACAACTTGTGGAATGGAGTCTCGAGCACAGCTGCTTGACTACAGAAGAGCTCCATCAGGCCAAGGCCATCCTAGCGAGAGACTGGGAGACGTTTCTGCCAATGGGTGGTGGACAAGTATGGCGACTATGCTGCAACGTTACCAAAGTTGTAGCTCTGTACGATTAATGCCAAGACAAAGTCGCTGGCTGGTGTGAGGTGATGATCATTGTTGACTGTTGAATGCCAGCAGATGATAGCAGCAGCATGAAGAGAGACTACACAAGCTAGTTCATACTGCCTGGGTGAGTCGCTCCTGCCATTTTTAGATCTACACGTGATATCGATAAGGTATGCAGCCACCCGCAAGTGTTTGCTCATGTGCTACCTTTTGCAGAAGCACATCAACTTTCGAGATTCGCGCACCTTCCTCGTCACACCAGATCTTCGGTGTCATCGCCCTCCTCTCCTCGTCTTCCTGCAAATGACGCTCGCAACCACACTGCTCCTCGCCACTGGCGTTTCGACAGCGATCGCCCACCTCACCCAGCCAGCACCTCTCCATTACCGACATGTTTCTGTCGACGACAGTGTCAAGCAGCTACGCAAGCGTCAAGTCCAGTGCGATCAGAGCCAGTTCTTCTGTCCACAGGCACTTGCTTCACAGATCCTGCGAATGGTTATATAGGCTGCTGCAGCGTTTCGAGCTGTGCGCCAAGAACTTCCTGCATCGAATACAATCCAAAGATTACAAGCCCTTGCGACATCAATACTGGAGGCTGTCTGTACTGGTAGTGCACTGGGAAGAGCTAGAACAGAATACTGACATGTGGATAGCTCTGATTCAGCAAATCCTCACTGCGTGGTCATCACAAATGTCTTGGCGGACCAGTGGATTCAGTATTGTGCTACTGTTGCCACCACTGGGACTGTAGAGTATCAGAATGTGATCACTACAGGCTCACAGTGGTACCCACCAACGACATCTGCCAGAGCCATCTCCTCAGCTGCATCGCCAACTCCATCGGCAGGAGCGACCACACCAGCAGTGCATCTACGCAGTCAAGCAGCACACCAGCATTACGACAACCTCCACAAGCCTTCCGTCAACCTCTACCTCTTCAGCATCTTCCTCGAACGCAGCAGCACTTCTCAGCAGCAACCAGGCTTCTGCTGTTGGCGACTCATCGAGCGGACCGTCGTCCGCTGCAATAGGAGGAATCGTAGCAGGATCTGTGCTTGGGTTGGCAGCCTTCATCTACGGTCTTTGGTACTTCTGGTGGCGGACCAGGAAGCAGCGTTCAGCTGTGATCTTGTGGGAAAAGAAGCATGACAGTGGGGATACGTCGACTGCGCCCAGCGGCACAATGGAAGATCCAGCAGAAGCAAAAGGCTCTACACCAAAGCAGCCAAACACATTCTATGCGCCAGACCGTGTCGCTCAATATCATCGAGGCAGACTCACGGCCAGTCAGCCTAGAGCCACATCCTGCAGTACGAGTGCCTATGCCGTCCACCGGTCTTGGCATTGCTGGCATGAAGAGCCAGTATCGTATCAGCAACCCAGACATCCCAACTGCAGTTCAGGCACCAGGCAGCCGGGACTCATTCATTGTCTCTCCCTTGATCTCGCAGCGAGAGAGCTCTGGCGTCTCAGAACTGACTGCATCGACGCCACGAACTTCGCGAGGTCGATACTACGATACTGATAGCCCATACAGCCCATCTGTGTACCTTTCAGAGCCGCCAGGAAGCATCCCTCATGCCACTTCGAGCCGCCTAGCTTGCCTCAGCCATACTCAACAGTCAGCATGAGAAGCGAGCTCCCTGGCAATGGTGCCGCAGATCATCAAGATGGTCTGTACAGAGGACTGAGTGGCCGCGCTGGACCATCAACTGCTCCATGGGCTTACCTTAGTCCAGAAGATGCCGTCAATGGAGGTTGGAAGAACAGTGCGGAGAAGAGTGAAGGATAGGATCACAACTGAAGTGGCTTGCTGGCACATGACGTTGAGATCGGCCACATCCGACGATACGGCATGCACGAAGAGAGATGTCAGATCTCAAGGCATCCGTTTCATGTCGTCTTGTACATCATTGTCGAACAGTATACATACAGATCATCATCATGCGATCGCTACTCTTGTCACTGACTGCCTGCGTGCCTGCGGTCTTGGCACATCAAACGCTATTGCAGCAGACATCCAGCTCTGCCAACATCGCCGAAGACGGCATCAGCGTTGATGTACATGCTCATTGGATGCGAGCTGCCATCCAAGCACTATATGACATCGTCTCGCCATGTCCGTTCCAAGCATACGGCACTGCCATTGTCAATCACACTGGACACAATGGCAATGGAAAGCTCGTATGCATTGGAGCCAATGCTGTGATACAAACAGGCAATCCCACCTTGCACGGCGAGGTTGCGGCAATCGACAACTGCACTGCAGTCCTCAGTGATCCTGAAGGCCCTTTCAGATTGACACCTGCCGAAATCCAAGCAGCCTGGGCAGATTTGACGCTGTACACCACCGCTGAAGCTTGTCCTGTAAGTTGCGTGAGTGCGCGCTGGGCATGGACTGACACCAGCAGATGTGTGCCACAGCTGTGAGATGGGCTGGCTTCAAGAGTTATGTGTATGCCACAAGCATGGAGCAGCTCGTTGCGTTTGGCTGGCATCAAGCGAGCATCACTAGCAGAGAGCTGTTCGCACGAAGCAGTGGCATGGGTCCTGCGACTGTGTTGATTCCAGACGTCCTGGCAAATGAGACTGATCCACTATTAGCTTGGCAGTTCAATCCGTCACGATTCTGTCCAGCAGGCTGCCACAGAGAGAATGGAGTTTGTGTAGCCAAAGCATAGCCACTTAGCCTGGATCCATCTGGCCATGTTGGGATTGCCGTTCAGACTCAAGCGAGCTTGTGCCAGTGGGACACCGTTCTGGATGGCAGCGATGTCAAACTGATCAGAGTAGTCCAGTGTGCCAGTGCTGAATGGACCAGATGCCTCAGCCAATGCAGCAGCTCCAGATTAAAGAGGCATGAACCATCCACCTGAAGCTGCAGCTTGGTACACAGCCTGTCCGTTGGCATCAAGTCCCATGCTTGGCGTCATGCCATGCCCATCGACATTGTATCAAAAGCCATGCCTGGCATATTGAAGTTCATTGCACTGCTTAGATCGAAGTCTGCGTAGGCTGACAGCGCCGTTTGGGATTCAGCTGTGCAGGAAAGTTTGGGTTGTAATCTGTTGGGTAGATGGGTGAGGTGAGAGTGTCGCCAATGTGTCCATACAGGTCGTTCATGTTCGCCATCTCAAGCTGTGATAGCTGCTCTTGCTGTAATTGAGCGACTGCCTTGGCATCTGCTTCTGCGATGCTCTTCCTTGAGTTCTTACGAGCCTTTTGCCGACCTGTCGCTGGCAGTGGCAGTGGACTGGGCTTGGAAGAGAAGAAGTCCTCAACAGTCTGCAGGTCACTGCGCTGACCCATGCCAGCATCAGCACCAGGCTCCTTCTTGACACTGCCCTGGGCTCTTCATAGTCTGCCCACTGACACATGTGGATAGCGATCAAACCAGTCACCATACTGGAAGATGGTGTCGTTCCCCTTGTCAGATAGTCCTTGCGTGCGAGCGGCGTTGGAATGCTTTCTGTACAGATCTCGTAGGTTCTCAATCAGAAGTGGAACATGCCCCAGTGCCTCTTCATCTTGGAGAGATAGCTGATGTTCCATGTCAGATACTTGTTGGAAGCTGTCACCAGAGCATCGTTGTTTGAGAAGCACCCTGGATATGTACAGTGCTGGAGAAGAAGGCGGAGTATCCTGCGAAAGGTGCTACAACGTTATAGTTCATGCCATCATGTACTAGCGTTGAGATGCAGTTGGCTGCGTTGAGTGCTGCCTTGGCTGAATCCTGAATGAAGTTGGTGGTATGCTGGCATCAGCTGGTGTTCTTGCTGCGACAAGAGGTATGCGAAACGATTGACGAAAAGGGAGGTCTGGTGATAGATGATGTGCATGAAGATGTACTGATTGGCAATCTTCTGGCTGGCATGCGTCGCAAGGTTGTCAGGACGATAGAGAAGTCGATCTGGGAGTGATGCCTTCCATGCTCGTATGGATTTCCTAAGCTGGTTGAATGTTGATCGCTCGTCCCACATTGGATGTTGTTCCTTTGCCTTGCCTCCCATGTTGTAGTAGTTGATGCAGTCCCCCAGATGGCCACCATACGAATCAGTATGCCGCAACTCCCATGTTGTCCTTAGGATTTGACACCTGCTGGTCTTCAGGAGTGGTGCTAGCCAGCACCTTGCCGCTGAGATCCTCTGTGGGTCCAGTGAGCTCCATCTGGAAGTAGTTCTCAAGGATGGGCAGCTGAAGACGGAAATGCTCAATGTTGATGAAGGTAGGTCGCTCAGTACCAGAGGAGGTAAACCTGTCAGTCATGAAGCACGCCCACATTGTTCTGCGGCGAATCTCACGATCGGTGAAGGAAAACTCCTTCTTATTGCTGGTGTGCTGTGACTTTGGATCGACAGGCAGATCGTGGTGTAGCTGCATAGCGTACGCCATACGCTGACCCATGCCTGCGAACATCCAGCTCCTTCCCTTGGCATGTGCCGAATTCGTGCAGTGTGAGGATGAGGTAGACGATGAGTATGGTGATGTTGGGGGAGTCAAAGCGCTTCAGAGAGATCTCTCTGGCTGCTGTCGCCCACTCTCGCCACGAAGGAAAAGCTGGCTCTGTCTTCAAAGCTGGATGTTCTGAGAAGCGAGCAGCCATGGCGCAGACTGCCAGTGATAACACTGGAGCGATCTCGTTCTGTGCTAGCGACGCATGAAGCTAGGCTTGTGCAGCAAGTGATAGCTCTGTCCGTATACGTATCGAAGAAGATCTCTGCAAGGTGTTCCTGAATCTCTTTCGGTGGCAGCTTCTCTGCACCCTCGCGCATCAAGCTCTGCTCGTCTAGGTCGTGCAGCTGTAAGGAGCTGCGTCGTACGTCAAGCTGCTCGCGAGTGGCCTTTGACCAGTTCTCCAGATCCTCAAGCGTCTGTTCAGCAGCTCTCTTCTTGCCAGTCGCTGCCTTTGTAGGCTGTGAGGGTGGCGTAGGCTTGACCACCGCTCTGCCGGTGACTGTCACAATACCCTGATCGTCTTTAGGGATGATCTTGATGACACGATCCTCCATCCGCTTCAGCCTCTTGTCCAGCATCGCCATGTAGTCTGTCCTTGGCGCTGCCTTCCTTGTTGTCACCTTGTACACGCATGGTATCGAGATCGTAGCAATGCTTGCAGGCAGGATGCTCCCAGAACAGCGTATCTTCTTCCTCCTGCAAGCGATGCATGCTAGTGGCAGTCTCTTTCGCTCTTTGCCAGCCTTGGTCTTCACTCTGTCCACGGCGGTGGGACAGGTGCCTCTTCGCTCTTCTCAGCAGCCTGCGCTGCATTTGCATCCGCGCCAGTCTTGGGTGTCCCATCTGATCGAGCACCGATGCTCTGTGTCGGCCGCTGGTGGGCGTGTGGTGGGTGAGGGTGTTGCTTGGTGAAGAGTACTGGATGATGTCGAAGTTTAGAGGATTGGCGTCACTGTGCCGGCGCTTTGCCCAGTGCTGCTGTCGGCGAGCGTGAAGCTGCTTGTGCTGAAGGTAGGTGTGTTCGTCGTGCCACTCATTTTGAGGGTAATATAATATAGCTTGGTGTATGCGCCGGCTGCACCTGATCACACATGTCCATCTCTTGACCTGCGTTACAGCTGCGTGCTTGCGCTGCTGCTGTCCAAGCTTCCAAAGCTGCTGTATCCGATAGGGCTGCAGCGAGGTGTAATCGTGTGAGTGTATGAGCTCGTCGCCAGTCTGCTTCGGTAAGGCGTAGGCAGAGCAAAGACCTTGGGAGCGAGAGCCGAGCTAGATTGCTGCGAGGTCGTTGGTCAAGGTGCGGATGGGGGAAACTGCGGACATGACGGAAGTCTGAGGGCGATGATCAATGCAAGGATGAGGCGAATGTTGTCGATGCTCAACGAAGGAAGGTCTCGTCTGTTTTGTCAGGAGCTTGACGAGATCGTGCCTGCCCCGCCGTGCTCAGATGCTCACCTCGCTTGGAAGTTTGGTGAACAAGGAATGCTGTGGAGATGTTCAGTATGGCTGCTAGCCAGGCTTCAGTGGTGACGTTGGGATCGACGACAGATACTGCTTGGACAAAGTCAAAATGAGAGTTCAATGATCATCGTTGTGATGCTACGAATGTGCTGCAGCTCTAACGCTCATGCACCTATGCTATGGCCAGCCAATGCGTTGTGAATTGTGATAACTCAAGGAAGAGGAGTCCTCCTGCTGTTAATCAAGAGCTCCTGTGATCGCTGAACGTTGCCAATCATACCAATAATTTCGTTCGACCTCGTTAAAGCATCAATCATGAAAGGATGTTGCTTGTCCAAGTGTCATAAGAAATCCTCAATGTTCTGATTGATAGGGCTGGCTCCCTTTCGTTGCTGGACTCCTAGGGTCAGAATGGGTCGATGTGGCACTGGCGATCGAAGGCCTCAAAGGGGGTTTCCCTGTGAAGGGGGGCTCGGGGTACATGGAGCGTCGGACATCGGCAATGCTCAACGCCCGACGCTGCGCAGCTGCGCCTCGATGTGATCTGAAGTGTCTGAGGCGCTTTTTGCTCCTTCAACTGGCGAGAGATTTGGGTGCGAAGGGTTTCCCGGGACTGGGGACTCCCCCTTCCTTTTCATGTGCTCCAATGACTTGTGCGAAGGGAAGTGCGGTGTGAGTGGGGCGTCATACCAAGGGCACCAGAGGACGATCGATCAATGGTTTGAGGAGAAAATCTGTGCCGTGCGCATGAGGCCAAAACCATCCTGAATCAAATTCAGTGGAGGGTAAGCGGGACATTTCAAACCTGTCAGCGAGGGAGGTATTGTAGGGGCGTAGATTGATTTTGGAAATTTAGGTTTGCCCAACCATGCTTGGGGGCTGTGGGTGCGATCGACGACTGGGGATCAATGGCCCCCCAGGATCAACAGGAGATTCCTTCGACTGCGCGATTTCGCGTTTTCGAATGTGCGGGGACCGCTGTGAGGGGGCTGTAGGTGGGGCGGGCCCAAGGTATGATGTCTCGCCTTTGTGAACCGGGGCAGACCCAGCAGATGAGGCCTCCATGAAGTCCTTTTAGGTGCTGGACAAGAAAGGGCTTCGCCATTCGCCCATACTGAAGCTGGCGGACGACTGAAGCTCGACCACAGCAAGGGCACCCCATGTCCCGGCTTGACTGAACCCTCA
>JAMXBC010001010.1:0-10708 GCA_024138005.1 Lumnitzera racemosa
TAAAAAAGAAAAAATTTAATAATTTCTTAGTCTTTGAGGGATCAATAACCTTAATTCACTCTATATTACTTGATCTAAACTCAGTATATTTGCTAGAGTATTCGCTATTTAATTTTATATGTAATTTAAGCAATCAGGTGTTATTGATTTGCTTTCCCTCTTTTTTTTAAAAAAAAAATCTTTGCTTTAATTTTTACTTTAAAGGAATTGTAAATGTAGTGTTTTCCCTTATCTTATACTTACAAATCAAGCATAGATGATAGATGAACTATGAATTAGAGAAAGGGTTCAGCTATAAGTTCTATAATACATGACTCATGCAAACATCATCTTCAATTGTGAAATACTGCTTTTGGTTTGTTCTCTTTAAGCAAAAAACGAAACTATTGGAAGATTTTCTACGATATGGGTACTGGATGAACATACGAACCACGATATCACTCGTAACCAAAGGGGATAGATCTAAACCACGAGATAGCCCAAAGGAAAAGTGGTAGTTGAAGGTTTGAGCAAGGGTTCTTGTGCACCGATAATGGATATGATGCACCAATGCCTTACAAGAGTTCAAGTGCATATGATGAAATAAGTATGGTCAAAGGTCATTCGCCACTAATCAATGCTCATAATGGATCAAATAAAAGTAAATGAAAGAAAGTTGAAGATACTTAGCCATGCAAGAAGGAATGTCTGAGTATGAATGGAAATTAACGTAGTAGCTATTACAAATTACAAGTATTTATATGACCAAATTAAGGTTAGTCCTAGTTAGTGTAAATTAAAAAAAGATTCTTATCACAAATGAAAAATGAAAAAATTTACAAAGGTAGAGTTGTAATTGGACCAAAGAGGACTAGTTGATTACAAAGGATAATACGGATATTAGAAAGATGAGGTATGTGTTAGCTGTCCGTTTTGTGTCGCAAATTTTACAATTGTCAAGTATAACAGTTTTTGAATAGGTTAAGTTAGGGTCAGCAGCTCGAATTTTCAGATGAGGAAGGGCTAGTTCTGGAGGTAGTCCATTGTTAGGTTGGCTCTCATTGGGGTTTGCTCGGCCCTTGGACATGTATTAAGCCGATAGTAGGCGAGTTCGATGCTAGACTTAGGATTGATATATTGTGGAGAGGTTTGGGTTGGTAACAAGTCTTTTCCTCGATGGTCTCTTGGGTGAGGTAGAGAGCAAGTAATTCGGCAGGTTGGATTGGAGAATGCATTGTACTTCGGAGTTTAACTCCCCTTGGATAGCTCGACGAACCATATGAGAGAGTCCTCAAACTCAGGAGTACGTAAAAGGTCTGTGATCCCTATTATCCCCCCTAGGCTGTTGGAGATTTAGGATCCCCAAACTAACTTAACTCCTTCTTGCTCATCTTTTAAAAGTATATACATGGAGGTAATGTTAAAGGAGTCAGAGACTTTGTACTCTTCAAGTAGTTCGATTTTGTAAGCATTAAAATTGATCTTTTCAAGCACCTTAAAAAGTTTTCCTTAACCTTGAGAGATAAACTTACTCTTCCTTAAGTTGAAGAATTGTCTTACTAAAGTAATCAGACCCCAATCACTTGGTTTTAAAAAAACTTTATTCTTTCATCTTTAGCTTCATCCCCTTAAGCTTGGTTGTAGCCGGCTTAGATGTTTTATGACTTTTTCCCGGTGCATTGCTTTGATGGCTTCGACTCTTTCTAAAAGCTGGTTGATCATCATCGAGGGCTTAGAAAGGTATTTGGTCCATTAGGAGCTTTTGAATTGAATTCATAGGCGACCTTAAATGGTGTCATGTTCATGACACTGTAGTAGTCCCGTTGTAGGCAAACTCGATTATAGGCATGCATAAATCCCAATCAGCCATGTTCCAACCAATAACAATTTGGAGAAAAGTTCTTATCGTCCTATTGATAACCTTGGTTTGTCTATTTGTTTGTAGGTGATAGGATGTGTTGTACAATAGCTTTTACTCCTATTCATCTCATAATTCTTTTAGAAGTGGCTCATGAACTTTAGGTTTCTATTCGAAACAATAGTTTTTGGGCAATCCATGAAGTTAACGACTTCTACAAGAAAAGGGAAGAGATAGCTGAAGTATTGTTATCTTAGAACAATACACAAAATGTGCCATCTTTGCTAAAATAGTCCAAGACTATCATGATGGAGTCCTTCCCTCGAGATATCCTCAACAAACCTAACATACAATCTATGCTTAGCTTAGAGTTTAACTCCCATTGGACAACTCGATGAACCATAAGAGCAAGTCCTTAACTTGGGAACGTGTGATAGGGGCCTTGATCCCTATCACTAATGTACACGTTGCAGAGGTGAAGGGTATTGTATGTTCTTTCAGTAGGAAATCTTGGTGATGCTTAATTGTAAAGGATTGAATTGCAACTTCCTAAGCGATAGGTAACTTCTTGAACTCTAATGTATATGTTTGTCAAGTGCCAATGATGTAGATGAAGCACAAATTTCATTTGCATTTGAGTTTAATGCAGTAAAAGAATAACTTGCTTATTTGAAGAAAAGTGTAAAGTTAGAGAAGAAACAAAAACCATGTTAAATTTGGGTTATAGCTTAGCTCTTTCATGTTAGTCTTCCTCAAAATTGCTATTATGGTGCTTTTGATTAAATTTTCAATGACAAAAGAAAGCAAGTTTTGAGGGACAAGAGCATGATGACTTATTAGGCTATTTATGAGAATTAGCTCTAATAAATGGTGGTGTGGCTTTGTTGTTGTAGTTGGGTTAGCTTTGCACAAATTGGGGAAAATTAAAAAAGGTCAATTTTTATTTGAAATATAATGCCAAGGTTCATTTTTATAGTTTGAAATCATCAATTCTTTTGTCTATATATCTAAATTTCCCTTAAAATGAAATTCATATCAGTTTCCTTTTATTTTTTTGAGGACAAAAAAGGGAAGGGGTTTAAATTTTAAAGTTTAGCATGCTGAATAGCAACAATTTTTTTTTTGTTTTTTTGCTTTCCACTCTTCTTTCTATTTTGACTAGACCAACCTTTCTAGTTAAACATATTTTATACCAATAATCTTCGTAGCATTTGCCCTTTAAACGTGTGCAAAGACAAAGAAAATTTTGCAAAGTGAGGGCTTATGGAAGAAGAAATTTTTTGGTTTATAAGCACGATTGCATAATTGTTTTGAATTAGAATAAGGAAAAAGAGGGTGCTTAGGGGAAACAGGGGAAAATTTTTTGGAAAAAAAATCAAGATTAGATTGTTGGAAACTATTATATAGGGTTCGGGGCCGTATTTGGGGAGAAAAAATTTATTGTCACGTAAAAGGATTTAGTATTTCCGTTTTGGTTTTACAAATTCTACGACCTTCATTTTTCTGGAGCTAAATAATGTAAATTAGAACAACAAACAGGGGATGCCTTTTTCTCAATTTTTCAAGAATAACAACCCCTGTCTGTTAAGAATGTTGGGTTATTTTGTGGGAAAACAATTTTGCATTTGGTTTAATTTTTTATACTATTTGTTTTAGCTTCACTTTATTTATTTTAGTTTTGTAAAACGTATTATGATTGCCTTTTTAGGGAATATGGGCGTTATCTCTCTATGATAATGAGACAAAACCAAGACTTCCGATGCTCTTGGGTACATAATATGGCGTGCATATCCTAAAGAAGTCAATTTTAAAATTTTTTGAGATTTTAAAAATTTTTTCTTTTGGGAGATACCAAAGTACCAAAAAAAATAAGCCATCCTTGTCCCGGGGTTCAGGGCAAAACCTTTTTAGATTTCCCAATTCTTATCTGAAGATAATTCAAGGGTTCTCCAAATTTTTACAAATAGGTTGTCTAGTCCTATCTATTTGCCTTTGGAGGCGTCAAAGTTGATTTTAAACGATTCTTTTATTCCTCTTGGGTAAGCCTTCTATACTCAATATTAACGAACTCTCCAGTTTATTGCTTAGCCCTTTTTTCTTGGATCAAAGAAAAGGGTTGAGGGGCCAATTTTTTTCTTGAGTAACGACGCTAATGTCAAACCCCTTTTTTGGCTCCTTTTAAAAAATAAAAAGGGTAATAACATCAAAATAGTGCTCTAACACATTGATTCCAGTTCCCCCTGTTCAATGTGACAAATTTTAATTAAACACTACTTACTCAGAAAGATACTTTTTAAAACCTAGAAAATATATTTTGGGTAAGAAATTTTAAAAATTTTAGTTTTAAGCTATAAAGAAATTATTATCCATGAAATGTGAATGCTTTACCATTAAATTTAAAAAAAGCTATACCCTCTTTTTATTAGTTTCATTCTTGATAAGAAAACAATTAAAGTCCAAAGGAAATTTATAAAAAAAAAGCACGAATTATCCCCAACAACCTAAAATTGTAACCTAAAAGTCAACTAATAAATAACTAGCCACAACCTAAAGTAAAGTAAAACAAAAACTAAAAAGAGGATTTGGATCCCAAAGGGGAAAAAGTTAATCATCAATACATTACTAGTCTTGCCCAAATAACTTATAAATTAAAGACCAAAGGGCCTTTGTTCTTGCAAAATTAGAGAATTGACTTTTTTTTTTTATATTTATTGATTAAGGAAATCTAATTTAAAATTATAAAATTTTGGGAAAAAAAATAATAACATAGAAAAGGGTTTTAAAAAACTTAAACACAAAGCAAAACGTTCGACTAAAAAAAAAATCACTGTTTGTTTTTTTTACAAACCAAATCAAATTTGGAAAGTTTTACAAATCCCTTTGAGATCAAAACAAAAAAAAAAAAAATATTACTAAATCAAACCTCAAGAAACAAAGTAAAAGAGGGGGCAATAATCAAAATTTGGGAAAAATTATATAGGTGGGGAAAAACACAAAGGTTCCTAAACTTTTAAAAAAGTGTAATTTACTATTAAATCTGAAACGATCGTGTACTAATAATGAAGTTTTATAGTCATTTTACTTACTAAACTTTTTCTTTTGGAGTTTGTTTACTGACTTAGCAAAAGGAGAAACCAAATTAAATGGTCTTGCCCCCCGGGGGGGGGGGGGGTTTTTTTTAACTTTAAAGGGACACAGCCCCCCATTAAACCCAAAAAAAAGGGTAAAATATGGAGAAAAAAAAAGAATTTATTTAAAAAGTGGTTGTTTTGTTTTTTTTTTTGGTTGGGGTTTTTTTTTTTTTAATTGTTTTTTTTTTTTTTTTTTTTTTTTTTTTTTTTTTTTTTTAAATTTTTAAAAAAATTAATAAAATTTTTTGTGATAAAAAAATGATAAAAAATTTTAATTAGTAAAATTGTTTTTTTTTAAATAAATAGTAAATTGCTATTTTGGAAAAAAGTTTAAATAAATTTTTACTTTAACTTTCTATTCATAAAACCCAAATAAAGATAAAAAAAATTTTGTTTTCTTCAAAACCCCTTATAACCATCCAAAAATCTTTTTTCTTCTTAAAATCAAAACCAACATTTCTTTTATCCAATAAAACACAAATTACCAATTAACACAAAATTCTTAAAAAAAAAAAAGTCTTAAACCACAAAAAAAAAAATAAAATTACAGAAAAACTCTTAGAGCATATTTACCCTATTGAGATGCTTAGATTACATAAATTTTTTGATTTCATTTAAATTTGTCTTTTGGGGATTAAGGTTTTGGGGGTTAAAGGTTTCTTTGTAATTTTCGTTGCAGTTTCAGGGGGTTTGGGGTTTTCATTTACAGTGTTAATTTAGGTTTTTTGATTGGGTTTTTGGATAATTTTTCTTCTAAGGCTTCATAGGTTAGGGTTTCTCTTAACTATGGTTTGGGTGTTAGGGGAGGGATTTTGGGTTTACTTTTTGAAGTATTAAATTTAATTAAAAAGGGGATTAGACTTAAAAAACTGCTTTTTCAAACATTACTTAACCTTTAAATTAAAATTTTATTAAAAAAAAAAACCTAACTTTAAAAAAAATTTAAAAAACTGTGTTGTTTTATATAAGGATAAAATTAGTATATCAACCTTTTCTCTCCTTTAATTTTTTCCCAATCCTAAACCATTTTCCCCATTTTCTCTCCATACAAAATATACTTATCCTATTTTTTATCTTTTAAAAATTTTTTTCTTTCTTTTTGTTTTCTTTCTTACCTTCTTTTTTGCACTATTGTATATCAAAATTTTAAATATAGATTTTATATTTTGATAAAAATATAATCAAAAATGATTGATATCTACTTGCATGGATAGATTTCTTTTTTAAATCTCGTTTTGCTCACAAAAAAAAAACCCAAAAGGGTTTTTTAAGAAAGTGAATAAAAAAAAAATAAATATATTTTTTATATTTTTTAAAAAAAAATACAATTTTCATCAAATAAAAAATAAAAAATTTTAAAGATATAAAAATAATTTTTTTTTTTAATTTCATTCACTTTGTAAGTATGTCTCCACTATATATATAATCAATCCTCTTTTAATTGGGTAACTTTTTTGGTTATTTTTTCCCCTTTGATTTCAAGTCAGCTTAACTATGACATTTCGAAAAATTTTATTTAACCTAATCCATGTGAACATCCACTTGTCTTGTAAAAAGCCCCGTTAGCTCAAATTTAACCGTATGGTAATGGGATCCCTTTTTTGAATCAATTACCCTAATGTTTATAGTATTTTACTACATAAATGTTATAGCTTTTAAAGTACCCCTTAAACATCGCCCCTCAGCAATCAATTATTTATGTGCTAACTTTCCTTTACAATTCAATTATGAAAATAATCAAAATCCTTAAAAACTAATTATATAATCCTCATGTCAAAAATATATTTTAAAGTAAAATTTTAAAAAATCTCTTGGAAAATCATCAAATAAATTAAAAATTTTACTTTTCTTTTAAATTTGAATTTTTTGATTAAATATTTTTTATTAACAATAAAAATTTATAAAAATTTTTTGTTTAATTTCATCTTTTTTTTTAAGTTATAGGGAAATTCAATTTCATAAACTCTAATAAAAAACTTTTTTAAATTTAAAAAGAGACGGAACCCTATTATAAAGAGTATACCCATCTTTTTTTGATAGGGCTGCTACTAAAGGTTTGCGGGGTTTTTTTGTTTGAAATTCCGAAAACTACCTCTATAAAGGGAAGGTAGGGTAGAGGTCTTCCTACCCATTTACCCAGAACTCATATTTTTAAATGCAAAGTGTATAGGTCCAGAACCTTTTAACAATTTAAGAAAAATATTTAAATTAATAAAAGATAAATGATAATATTTTATTTTTTGGGAATAAAGTTTTATTAAAAATAAAAAGAGAAAAAGAGCTCGATCCCATAAAAAAAAAACTAAACGGGAGTTTAATTAGTCTTTTTTACTTGATGTTCCGTATTTCCCTCATCTTCCCTTTTCCCCCAATTTTTTTGTTTTCTATTTTTTCCCTCTTTTCCCCATTGTAAGAGTAAGATTACATAAACTTGATTTTTTTTTCACGAATTTGCATATGAAAATTTAAATTTATTTATAAAAAAACTTTTGAATTCATACAAAAAAAAAAGAGCAAAACTTATAATTAAAAATTTCCTTTTTTTGGGCGTGAATTTTTTTTAGTGACTCATAGTTATAGGAAGACTCCGATTCTAAGACTTCAAAACTTTATATTAAGAATAGAGATGACAAGACTCACATCTTTTTTACTTTATACCTGATCTCTAAATTTTAGCTTTTTTTTAAAGGGACGAATAAGGTAATCATTTTTTAAAAAAAAAAAAAAAGTTTTAAAATTCCACTTCTATTATTAATTTTAAAGGGTTGAAGTTCAATTTTTAAAAGAATTCTTTCATTATATAAAGTAATTGAAATAACAAGGGATTTTTTTCATTTGGAAAAAAAAATATCACTTAAAAAGGGAACTTTGGGCCCTCAAGTCTATGATTCTGTTTTGTCTTTTATTGGGCATTTAATAACATAAAAATCACGTCTTTTTTTTTTTTTTTAAACATAACTTAGGCATATTTTAAGTAGTTTTATGCTTTAATCAAAAACTGCTTGGATTTTGAAGATAAATACAAAAATTAGTTCAAGGGCAAACACGTTAAAAAGAGACCAAGAACAGAAGGCCCCACCAAGATTAAATTTTTGTAACCATGTCCCACAATTTACTTCCCGTAAAGAAGTCCAAAACAAAACTTCTCAGCCCCCAAATTAATGATCCCCGCGTGAAAATATTTTTTTTGAGGTCCACATCCAAAAGTGGGGGGCCCACCTTTTTTTTTTTTTTTCCATTGGAATGAAATAAGTTAAGATGAAACTGTCCCCAAATCTTTAAACAAAATCAAAATCCCCATAGCAAGAAACAGCAATTTTGAAAAAAAAAACAAAATTTTTTTCTTGAAAAGTAAATATAACAAAAAATTATGCTTCTATTTCCCATTCATTTTCTATTTGATACGTATTATACATTACTTTTTCTTTTGCTCTAGGGGGTTTTTAAACTTTTGCTAGTTTTCTTTTTTTTCCCCACCCAAACAATCTTAGTAATTATTTTTTTTTTGCTAATGCATAATGGGGTTTTGAGTCTTTAGCTCCTTTTTCTTTTTCTTCTTCTTCATTATTTTATTATTTTTAAATGACACATAGGAGCGAACTTTACTTTCCTCTCTTCTCTCTTTTTTTTTTTGTCTTTTTTTTTTTGTTTCCTTTTTGGACACAGAAAATTCTAGTTTTTTTCCCCTTTTCCCTTTTATTTAATTTTTTTTTTTTCCCCCAATCTTTTAGCTTTATTAATTTTATAGGAATAAATATTTTAAACTAGGGATTACTTATGTTTTGGGTTTAAAAAAAAGGGGACCACTAACATAACATGTGGTATTCTTTATTTTAAAAAAACGATATAGTATATTTACTTAAATTTTAAATATTTACCTAATTTTTTGGGTATCTTATTTAACTTAGAACAATTTTTAAAAAATAAGATTTTGAAATTTCCACTAATGATATATCTTTATTATTATTTTATATATACTCCAATTTATTTATTTTAAATTTTACGATAATATATATACTTTATAAAAATGTATACATCTATGATAAATTTTCAAAGGGATATGAAATATCTTATGTTAAACTTGGCTACGTAAGATAATTATACTCCTATTAGTTGTTTAAAGGGGTCGATAGGATGGTGTTGTTAATTAAATAAGACTCAATCACCACTATGATGTATATTGTGTTTGGTACGAAAAAGGAATAAATATAGAAGAAAAAATAAGAGAAGGAAAAATTTATGAGATTTTTTGGGTTCCCTTTTTAAAAAACCCAAAGAAATTTTACTGATATAAGGCAAAATAATAAATATATGAAAAAAATATAAAGGGAAGGAAAAAAAAAAAGAAATAAATGAATTAAGAGATAAAAGATAAAATATGGTAGCTTAGAATTACAAGTCTTATTCAAATTGCCCTCTCATTTCTCACAATTTTGAAAACATGTAAAGCCTACGGAAAAGCTTTTTCCCCGTGCTTCTCTCTCTAATTTCTCCTCTAACCCAACAATGAAATTATACTTTGTTTTTCATTCTAATTTTTTTCCTTCCCATTTTCCCTCCCTCTTTCCAAAAATAGTGTATGTATTATAACTAATATAAATTTGGAAATTGATAAAATATAAAGGATACTGTTAAGAGAGCTTTTACGGTGTTACTAGTGAAACCGTTCAACCCATCATGTCTGCTGAGATAAATATACTTTTCATCTTTCAATATAAACGCGTTTCTTCCATAAAATGTAGTACTTCAATAATAAAAAGTGAAAAGGCTACGCTCTATTTAGAATGGATAACCCCTGCCGAAAGATGGAAAAAATGGCAAGGGTTTTATTTTACCTTGGTCCCCGCCCCTGTCTGTGAAAGGGTTGCTCTTGGAGAAAAGAACCCCCAGGTCCCGCATAACTGTAGCTGTAGTCACTTTGATACGGCAAAAAAAGGGGAAGGGCATTCCTTCTTTTTTCACTTAACTTTACAGTTTTTAAAAATAAAATATAAATAAAATTGCACCGAGGAATATTCTAGGGTTTTTCATTATTTTTCTTTTGTTTTCACCTACACAGTTAGCAATTAGATTTTTTAAAACCATTTATTTCAGTTTAGATAATTTTTTATACATGTTTTTCTTCCCTTTATTCCACAAAACGAATCCTGTCATTTGTATTAAATATACAAATTCTCCTTACCAATAAACTAAGAATATTAATTGCATTGGAGAATTAAAAGAGGGCAAAATATGAGAGATTGTACGGCTTGCTCTTCATTTTAATGGAATGGGTTATGTCCTATAATTTTTTTAATGATTTATATTTAAAAGAATATAAATTAAAGTAGATAGATGGGGGAATTAAAAAAAGAATAGAATCATAAAAAAATTTAATAAATTAATAGGTTTCAAAAGGATTTGTTAATTATTAAAAAATGAAAGTTGGCTCTGAACTTTTTTTTCGTGAACGTGTTATAATAATAATTTTTTTAAGCAATGAGAAGGGTAAAAGATATTAAGAAAGCCTGTTAAAAATTTAAAATGAACTAATAATCTAATTCTTATTAAATAAAAAATATCTTTGAATATTGTGAATCAAACGTAAAGCATCTGTTAGTTTTAATTTGAGATTTTAATTTGGGAAAAAATCATAAATGAGGACTTCAAAAAAGATTAATGGAAACATCTATTTAGATTCTTTAAAAATTAAATTTTATTATAAATCTGAAATTACCAAACAAAAAATTTTTATTTTAAA
>JAMXBC010001011.1:0-10701 GCA_024138005.1 Lumnitzera racemosa
TAACATACGTCGTATGTCGTACACATATGATTCGTCTTGTTTAGATAAAAATTACTATTTTATTTTATTAGTTAATTTAATTATTTTTATTAATTTATCTTTTTAGTGTAGGTTTTTTTATTATATTTTTGTCATATTGTTTGACTTTTTTTAGATAGTTTCAATTTTTTGATTCATCTAGCTATATTGCATCTTTTAACCAAAATTACATTTTTGAAAAATAGTGTATCTTTTCTTCGAGATCCGTATCTTTGGAAAATTGAGATACGTATCTTGCATTCAGAATTTAGAAAAGATAACTGTCTAGACACATATCTTAACGTATCTTACAGATGAGATTTACAAAAGATACGTATCTTAGTAGATCTTGCTGTGAACCCTAAAATTTTCAATCTAGCTTTTGAAATAAACTCGAGTATATTAGACAATTTAGGAGTCGACAAGGCTAATGAAAGAGAAAACCTTAAAAGAATTAATCAATCACGTAAGAAACTTTTCTACCCTAAATGCATCTAAATGCTAAAGATTCTATTCAAAAGTGATAGACACCCTAAAATGATCACTTTAAAGACATATGTGCACTAATTCCACATAATAAACCCTAAATTGATAATATAACCCTCATATTTTGCCAAATCATTAGAAAAAGATTAGAGATGACTTCCAATCATGCATATATGTGTTGAATCCTCAAGTAGTCCTTTAGAAACTAAGATAATGAATTATAGCTTATATTTATTTCTTAAGAATATGATTAAGATAGTCTTACTTAGAGTTAGGAGTATAGTTGAAGATTAGGTCACATATAGTGAACTTTAATACTCGAATTAGTACTTTTTGCACTTGTTATTCAAAGTAATTTATCAAATGAGATATATATGTAAACCCTACTTTTAGTGGGCCTAAGACTCAATTAAGAGTACTTTCCGAATGTTCCTAAAGATAAACTAAACTAAAAACTTAAATTTATATTTAGAAACGAATTAAATTTTTACAATTCAAAAGCCAATTATCGAGAAAACCTGAGCTTGAAGAACTACGAGCTCTAAAGCTACTTAAAACTGTAAACCTTAAAGCCATTAAGGAATTTTAACCCTAAATATTAATCGATAATTTAATTTGAATAATTTCACCCAACTTTAGAAAATTTCACAATTTTATAAAAATCAAATCATAAATTACAAAACAATGTAGGATAGAAATCCTAAAACAATTTTCTATAAGGCTATGTCCTTATCTTCATGTATAAGCTTTACACATAAATAAGTAGACCAACCAATCACCTTAGATAACTTATCAATTGAGAGTTGGAATCAATTATCAATTGATAACTTATCAAAATCTAGTGATAAGACAATTTCCTTATCACCTCTTCACTTATACAAAATATGGACAATTTTTCACAAGAATTAATAAGCTTTACTTCAATAAAGGAGACAAGACCACTCCATGGCATGCAAGGACATAAAATGGCAGATCTAAAAAGGGGAGAAAGGGGGGCCATGCATTGGTCATTCACCCATCAATCACTTTCTCTTACACAACACTATTCATCCCTTAATGCTTACATCATCAAGAGTTGCAATTGTTGACTTTATGTAAGCTACAAGGCAACACTTCCAAAACATTTAAACACTCCTTCTCTCTCCATTTCCA
This sequence comes from Lumnitzera racemosa, assembly GCA_024138005.1. NCBI lineage: Eukaryota > Viridiplantae > Streptophyta > Magnoliopsida > Myrtales > Combretaceae > Lumnitzera > Lumnitzera racemosa. Next base: position 1,657 of record JAMXBC010001011.1, read on the forward strand.
ACCGGCCATACTCTTCCCCATTTCTTTCACTTTCAATTTCACTTTCACTTCATCATTCTCTCTTTTGAAACAAACATAAAAAGGGGAAACAACCTTACCCCACAAAATCAATTTTTCTCCCATTTGAAAGCTTCAACTCACGGCATTTTTTTTCCCTTTGCACTTGCGCCATTTTCTTTCATCATTTAAGACATTTAAGACCATTAGAATCTTCCATAAACCCCTTTCCAAAAGATCAAAAGATTCGGGTTTCAAAAGGTAAGCAAAAAGGAGGAAGCAAAGTTAAAGGCTTAAGAGGAACCTTAGTGCACAACCACCAAACTTTGCGTTAAGGACGAGTAAGTATTTCTTGTGATGTGTGGGTTGATATTTATGTTAGGAGACTTGGATTTCTTGAAGATGCAAGAAAGGTTTAAGTTGTTAGAATGTCCAAAAATCGTTTTAAGAAACCAACCACAAAACCCTTGCATGAAGTTGAAATATGAGCATGTAAAGTTGGTATTTTGTGAAGACATTTGTTTAACGTTTTGAATGGAAGATTTTAAGCTAAGGAAACCTTGAAATGAGAACTTTAATGGAGGATATGCATGCTGGATGTGAGGGTTCCATGGCCATTTGAATGGTGATTTTGTTTCCATTTAGTTAAACATGCTCAAATCTAGATTTAAGTTAAGGAAAAATCCATCACATGAAGTTTTATGACGAAACCAACTTTGTATGACATGAGCCATGATATGGGAGTTGTATTAAGTATGAGATCTTTTATTTCTTTATGTGGAACATGAGTTAAAGGATCATTTGATGGAAGGAAACTTAAGTTAAGATTTGTACACAAGTAGTTAAGTGCATAATCTACCCCCTAAACTTAAGGAAATGATGAAACAAGTTAAAAAACCAAGTGAGGACCCCTTAGGACCAACATGAACAGATCTGGAACATGGGAAAATGAGGCCTAAAAATATGATAAAAGTAAAAGAACAAAGTGAAAAGATTAACTAAAGCAAGTATAGTGAGCATATAAAGCCTAAAACTTAAAACCGAGCTTAAAACTCCCAAAACAAGCCTAAAACTCTAGGATGGGCCTTCAATAAAAATCTGATCAGCACCTTAAGGTACCAAGAAAGGTTGCTTTGAAGCCCATAAGAAATCTACCTAAGGTCCCATAAGCCCACCAAAGTCATAAACCTTAGTTTGAACTAAAAACAAGCCCATTTGACAACTTAAGCTCACTAAAGGGCCCAAGAAGTGGTTGTTAGCCTTAGGAATATAAATCAAAGTTGTAAATCTGATCTCAAGGAGTATTTTAAGCTTAGGATAAAATTTAAAGGTCAAGCCCAAAGGATTCCTCAAGTTATCAAAGGCCCATTTACCAAACAAGGCCCAAAAACACTCCAACACATGAGGAACGCTACTGTTCTGACCCATGGACAGAATTGCATATCTCATTTCGAAAATATAACCTTACCACGTTAAAGTACACTCGAAAACGATGAAGATTGACTATAAGATCATAAAAATCGGATTTAAAACGAAAAAGTTATACGCGATTGAACTTTAGGTAAAAACCAGAAAAATTATGAAAATTAGCTAAGAATATAACTTAAGGAAAATTTACATAGTTTCTTAAGTTTGCTTCAATTCCTTATAAAAATTATTTCAATGACCAGGGGACACTGTTTTCGGAGACGACTTGCCTCCAGACTACTCTGATTGAACCACATGGCAAAATGAGTAAATTCCCGATGACTCTTTACTTGATTGTGCTTGTAAAGTAGATGCACCTAATCTTATATTTATAAATTTGGATGCTTGTGGAATATGGGAGATGCATGTGTACGAAATTATGGATGAGTGTGATGACTTGTTAATTATATATAATAATGGGAATTGTTTGCATGAATATATACTTGTGAATGGTATGGAATGAAATTGGTTGATCACCCTGAAAATAAAGTTAATCACTTATATGATTAAGATTACTCAAAATGAATCATGCATTCCCCATATTGCATACGGGTAATACCGACTGCCGCTTCACGCAGAAGATGGGAAGGGACTCACAGGAATACGAGTTTCCTGCAGGATTGGGCACTAGCTATGCCATCATATATATTGAGTCTCTGTCTTAAGCTGATGGGCTTACTAGGCGCTGGGAGACACCAACCGTCGGCGAGGGGCTGAGTCTTGTGGCTTCTACTTAGGGCGTGTGTTTGTGGACTGCAGAGGCCACCACACCGCTAGACTTGGGATTTTTAAAGGATATGATTTGATTTTGATAAAGGAAGTATATATATATGTATATATGTAGAGTTTTGTTTTGGTATGAGCACGATAGTGCAAATGAAATAAAACCTAAGGTCTAGAACCCGGATTTTGGTTTGGGTCGGTTAATTATCTCCAAACCCCGACTTCAGAGGGCGAAAATCTGAGTCGTATGCAGTTCCTAGGTCACTGCATGCGTTGTATGGCATACTGTTTGTTCATGCATTCATATGATTGTGCATCTGATAAATTTCTACCTTGTGGGTACTGATGAGGGCATTTATCTCACTAAGAGTAAGCTTACTCCCCTATAGATTTCTGTTGGTGCAGGAGAACCTCTTCGTCAATTCGGGCCGAGGCATGCCCGTGGTAAGTCTCGGGTAGAGACGAGTTGGAGCGATCAGAGAGCGAAGAGGATATTTTGTAATAGATATTTACATACTTTCATGTATTTATGCATTACTTAGATTTTATGCAATTCCGTTATGAACTGCATTCGTTTGTAATATTTTTTTGGTGTGGGTCTTACGAGCCCACACAATTAGTTAATTTATAACATAGAAGTAATTTTAGTTAAATTGCTCTATATTACTTGTCTATGGGCCTAGTGGTAACGTAGAGTGGAAGGAGCCTTGTGTGTCGTATGAAAGGCCCATGATCAGCAAGGGGGTTGATAATAGACCTTTATACGGTACACGGCGACCTATCACGACAACGATACTGTTGGGTCGTTATAATATAGGCTATAAAGACCTAAAGGAAGACCTTATCAACTATGTCTACTAATCAATTCACCAAATACCCCATTTCCTTCATTTTTTTTCCCTTAATTTCCCTTAATTACTACATTATGTGCACAAAATTACATATGCTTAACGAGAGTTGACCAAGTCAACACATATTGACCAAGGTCAAAGAGTTGACCAAGTCAATACATGTTGACTAAAGTCAACAATTTGAAAAGTCAACAAAAGACACTAAGAGATAAAGAAAATATCTAAGATTTCATGATGGCTTTTCTTATCTTTTCTTATGATTTTTCTCTTCTTCTCTTTCTCCTCAGTTGTTTCCATCCACTTATTCTTCATCTTGACCTCACCATTTGTTGTCTTTCATTATGAAAACAAAACAAAAGAAACAAAACAAAAATCACCCTTCAATGCCGTGAGCTTCTTCTTCCACTTTTACTTTCACAACTTCTTCTTTTGTCTCCTTAATTCCAACATAAGCAAAGGTATGTATCTAAGTTACTTTATGTTGTTTTATCTTCTTCATTAGTTAGGTAATTTGGTGGATTAGAGAAGTAGTCTTGTGTTAATTAAGATCATGAAGGAGAGGGCAAAGTCCTCATCTTTAAGTGTAGAAAGTGAGGAACCATGAAGGAGAGGGAAGAAATACATGTGTATGTGCTTTAGGTATGTGTACATAAAGAAATACCAAAGGAATACTTGTATGAGAGCCTTTGTACATGAGTATTAACCATGTACATAACCAAATTAAGACAATACCTAACTACCTACTTATACTACACTAATTACACACTTAAAAACACAAAAGAATGGAATTAGGAAGCTTTTCTTAAGGAAAAATTAGGCATACGAATTTGTGTATAAAAATACGTATCTAACCGTATAGGTATATGAGTATGTATACATGTATAAATACGGTACAAGTTTAAGAAGATGTATAAGTATATATATGTATAAGGTATATGTACATAAGTATAAGGGAAGAAGTAAAATGTGCATAAGATATGTACATATGACATAAGCATGAGGAGAGGCTTATGTAATTACATAATGAAGTAAGTGATGAGGTAAGCACATGATGACATAAGCCATGACATAAGCAAGTGATAACATAAGCAATGACCTAAGCAAATGATGATGTAGCGATGACATAAGCATAGATTATAAACTAAGAAAAGAAGAAAAGTGTATCATAATTAGGAACCTAAATTAGCAAACCCTAATACACTTTCTAAAATGGATTACACTTAATTAAGTACATAAATTAGTAACAGCAAAGTGAAATCCTCTAAGTATAAAGATTTAAGGGTTAACTAACTCATTAAGTCTCATTAAATATAAACAAAAGATATAAATATAAGTAATAAGAGCAATTAAGTGTTCATAGTTAAAAATTTCTCTAAATTTAGTTTATATCGTAAAACACGGGTCATAACATCCAAAACGGACATCAACGTGTGAACATGCATCCGAAAACGATGAAAAACAACTATAAATTCATAAATATTGAAAATAGAATGAAAAATTTACGTATGATTAGCAATTAGGTTTAATCGAATAAGGGCTAATAGTAATCTAAGTAGAATTAGGGAGATAGATATCCATAACCATTAGTTGAGTCAACAACTTATTATCCTTATTATCTCGTAATGATCGGGTGATCCCGACGAGGGTGAGGATCTCTCGATCGGTTAGCACGACTAGAGCGAGTCGTCATAGTCAAGTGAATACTCCCGATGACTCTATACTTGTTTGTACTTGTAGTTAGTGTACTTAAATTAAATATCAATAACTTGATGCATGGGGTTCCGGGATATGCGTGTGCTTGATTTTGATTGATTGTTGTAAGAAATATTGTTAAATACGATAATTGATGATTTGATGGTATGATTGATTTTTATATGATTTGGATGGTTTGTTGATATAGATTGATCGCCTCATAATTTGACCTAATTATATTTGCCTTATCTTACATTAAAAAGGTTATGCATTATCCACGCATTACATTTACTTATTCCGGCCGTCACTTCACGCGGAGATAAAGAGAGGCCTTGTGGGGGTTGTTTATATATATTAAAGTGTTTTTGTACGATGTACTCGTACAACATGACCTTACCCGAACCTATGGGCTTACTAGGCGATGGAGACGCCAACCGTATGGCTAAGGGTCGAGTCTAGAGATCTCCGCTGTAAGGTGTGAGTGTGGACTACGGGGGCCACCTCATCGCTAGGCCTGGGACTTTGTGAACTATTAGATTTTTAGAAATGGAAATGTAGTTTTTTTTTTAAATACGAAATTCAAAGTTATGGGTAAAAACCCAGGTGCTAGAGCCCGGTCGTGATTAGTGCCGATGAATCTCCAACCCTTATCTCGGAGGGTGTTAAAATCCGATATTATATGCAGTATTGGTTAACTGCATATATTGTTTGGCATACTGCGTGTGCATGCATTCATATAGTTGTAATAATTTGTTTGATAACTTGTTTGTCAGTATGGTATGAGGGATGGCTCACTAAGCTCTTGTAGCTTATTCCCCAATAGTCTTTCTTTTGCAGGTTTACATAATATGGGATTGGGATAAGTCTTGAGTGCTGAGTGCGAGATGAAGATATGTATATTAGTGTTAGAATTAGTTGAGATCTTTATAGGTGATACATAAACACTCTTTGTAGAAAATATTCACATGTTAGAATTTATTATAATTTGATTTTTCCTACAATTTTATAATGTTGGTATACCTGTCTTATTATTTGGTAGGGGATACCGATTCTCTACGGTTTTGAGGAACTATGGGAATCGGACATCTATAGTTATTTATAATTAGATATTACGTCATGTTACAATAAATTAATTACTTGAAAATCATTAATCTTAGTGATTTATTATTTAGAGTCTTGCAATCTTTGACTTGCAAGACGATTTTCATATCATGAGTGCACACATGTTATGAAAATTTTAGGTAATCCTACTAAGCCCCATTTAGGGTCTTGACACTTGCAATTGAGATTTAGAAAAGATACGTATCTAAAATGTACTTAGTAGATCTTATATATAGGATTTAGAAAAGATATTTTGATACGTGGTGAGTTTTTTAAAAAATAAAGAAATAATCTTAACCGAAATTCTCAAAAAAAAAAATGGGATTTTTAGAGTAAGGGTTTACTTAGATTTATGAAATTAGATTTTTAAGTTTTTTTCTCAAAAAATAATAAATAAATAGTTAAATAAACATAAACTTGGCTCAATTTTGAAAGTAAAAAAAATCCACCCACTAAATATTTTATAAAAAAGAACTACGTTGGTTTGATCCCAACTAGTAGGTATGTAGACACCTTCGGGGCAACTATGTAAAAAATTAAAAAAAATCATTTTCTTGAAATTTGTAATTAAAAAATAATAAAAACTTACATTATTTATATTTTTTATCTTTACATATTTTAGTAGTTTTTAGAAAAATATCAAAATAAAGCCCATTAATTGATTTTTTTTTTTTACATGATGACTTAGTCTTAATAGGTTAGCCATCGAATCTAGTTTTCCTAGTTATTTTTTAAAAATTTATTTTTTTAGAAAATATGCAGATCAATAGCTAAATTAGGGCTTTTACACCTGAAAACTATAATTTCATTTTTTTACTAGTTGAACCAGTTGGTGTCACGCCCCAAAGCGGCAAAGTCGTAACAGCCTCGCCGTGTAAACCATCCTAAAATAGAAGTTAGCCTTACAACCGCTATCTTAGACCTGATCTACAAAAGGCGTCCACGACTAACCCGCTTTGAAGTAAACAGTTTGTAATTTAAATAATTCATTTACCTAAGAAAGTGAGAAAAGTTATATATAATCACTATAATTCAATTATTACATTAATCAGAAATAAAAAGTAATAACATATGTGTTGATTCTTCAATGTTTTTCCTCACTCCCCAGGATCCAGTAGTTGTTAGCTTCAGAGTAGTTATTTGCCGCTTCTTATCCAGCACTTGCACGACATCTATAAGATGCGAGCAACCATAGCTCAGTAAGTTAGGATTGAGAACTTAAAACTATATCACAAACGCAACAAGGTTTTCAATCAACTTATTAGGTGCAATGCATGTGCAAGCAAATGCCATCACATGACGTTGTCCGGCCCGTCGTGAGATTAGAGAAATTGCGCCCACTTTAATCCGGGTTGAGGAGTTGCCATTAATGCAACAGCTCATGACCAAACCCAGGCTTGTGCAATGGAGACCTCTCTCCTCCCGTAACTACCTTCGTACCACTGACTTCACCTTCGCCACGACCTCCTCTCCTGTCACTTAGTTCGGCTAAGGATGAAGAAGGGACCAATTGCAATCCTACGCTATCCCTTTCGAAGGGGTCGGTATTTGGCCGAAGAGTCATAAATTCCCCTAACGGGTTGCCATGCATGTCCGATTATGATTACTGGTCGTATATTTGATTAAGTCCAGTTTAGGGTGATTAATCATTTCATACAAATCATACAATACATGCCAGAGCAACAAACAGAATCACAGCATCACCCATAATCAAACACATGCACATATCCAACTATCTAACAAGCATAACCAAGCATAATCTTAAGCCTCCAAAATACAGTATCGTATTAATCCCAACTTACCTCGACTCCTCGCTCACACGCTCGAGGTCCGATTTGCTCAGGCCATCGCCAATCATCCCTATAACACAAACGTGATTTCAGTTTTTCATATAACTATTATAGGTTCATTTTATCCTATAACGCTTATTGTTATGTTTTGTTTAAGGTTTAATATGCCTAATTATCTAGGCCGTAAGTCTTTTACAATTATTCTAAGTTTGGGGTTAGATTCGGGTTCGGTTTTCGCGTCGATTTCTAAATTAGGTTTTAGTTCGATTTCTAAATAGTATTTTATACTCCAACCTTAGAAATTTATTTCAATCCATAATGTGAAATTAATCACATTACTTCCCGATCTCCTAAATACCATCATTACCCCTAGTCAATATTTATTTTACCCAGTACACTTAAATCCGTATTAGTGTACCAAATTCACTCCTAATGTGAGAAATTTTTACATTTTTCATATAATTACATAAATTCAAGTTTCGTATCAAATTTATTGTACATTTTTATTATTATCAAAATATCAATTTTTATTATAATATTTTCTATTTATTATATTCTAATAATTACATATTATGTATTATTACCTTTTATATAGATAATACACTTCTAATATTTTTATCACTCTAATTATCGTCTCTAAACACCAATTATCATTTCAAAATGTCTAAATTCATCATAAATCAGATTTTACTCCTAATTACCCTAATTTCCCAAATTAACTTAAAATTTACTATTTTTCCCTATTACTTATTTACTACATAATTAACCTAATAATTACATCTAACACCCTAAATGCTACAAGTATCATACTCCATCAGATTTCAACATCCTAAAACATGTACTTATTCACTAAATCAGTAATTAACCATCTAATTACTTTATTAATCCTAAATTACCCATTTTATGCCTTATTTTAAGGCCTAAAAATTATCTAAAAATTTCAAAAATTAATTTTTGAAAACGGGCTTCATAACACTATTCTATATCATCTAAGTGGTCTACACAAAAATTTGGGCTCAAAACTATACTCCTAAGGTCATCTATTTCTAAACCGAAACATACTTGGTTTTGCACAATATCTTAAGGACCCTATATCACGAGATATATTTTTATCAAAATAATATCTTTCCTAAAAACTAAATACAAAAATATTTCAGAATAACAAAATTCATAATTTTCTAATAATATTTACTATTTTTACAAAATTACACAAAATCAGGCTGGAAATCGAACTCATTGATTTGGGTGGCTCTAGCCACCGTCGGTGGCCATGAGTGTGTCGGCCTACCTGGGCATTACCACCACTGTGTGGTGGTGGTGGCCATCCACTCCCAGCTGCCCATCGAGTCTAAGTTCTCCTTTGTGACCCTAGCTGCACAGTTTTCCTTTTCTTTTTTCTTTTTTGAATTTTCTCTTAATTTTCG